>CACVCL010019599.1:0-101518 GCA_902729485.2 Mus minutoides | reverse complement strand
TGTGTGTGTGTGTGTGTGTGTGTGTGTGTGTGTGTGTGTGTGTGTGTGTGTGTGTGTGTATGAGAGAGACTGAGACAGAGACACAGAGAGACAGACAGAGAGATACAGAAAGGCACTCTACAAGCAATACTGCAAAATTGAATCTAATGCAGCAGTTCAGCTCAATTTAGTCAACCATGTGGTTCCCCACCTCCCAACTCTTCCAGAAAAGCAGCAACAGCTGGCCGAAAGAGATATTTTTAATTTCTGACAGCAAGACATTAAAAATGCATGATCATCCCCAATATAAATTCAGAGTTGATTTTAAGCGTCCCCAAACTACAACTTTCCATTTGTTTAAAAATGAATTGCTTATCTTTCATGTAGGCACAATCTACTCTTGTTATTGATTGAATTCTATTAAATGGCTATAAGCCAGTGAACTCTCTTATGCTTTACATAATGCTGGCTATAGTGGGTGGATCTTGACAAAATTCCTGTTTGCCAGGAAGACTTCTAATCTACTAAATATCCATAGATAGATGCAATCCCGTGCCAATGACTTCTAGGCCTGTCCCAGAGGGAGGTGTTTCTTAATACAATGTCTAGACCATTTATGCTTGGCAGTGCTACTTCAGAGGTGGTGCCGCAAATAGAATCACTGCCAAATGAGAGTTTCTGATGATTTAAAACTCTTCATGAATACGCTGTAGGAACTGGCAAGCGGGATTTGTCTAAGAAAATGAAGCCTGTTTTCAGAGAACACAGCAAACTCCTGGAAACAAGTTACTGATGTCACAGTGTGACAAGATCCAACCATAGCAGGATGCTCTCAAGATAGAGGGGGATATCGGCTCTTGGTGCACAGTTTTATTTACAACTACTATGAGCATTTTTTTTCTTCACTTTGGAGAACTGATTTGCATGTTTGAAGCAGGAAGGTAGACGGAGGTAGAAAATTGAAGGTGGCAGTGGATGTTGGATTGAAGAGAGAAAAATTGCAAAAAGTGAACCAACATTGGCATTTGAAAAGGAGGCAGTTGGGGAATTTGGTGGAGTGAACCAACTCCTAAGCATCATGGGTAGCAGCAGTGCCATTCCCAACCCTGGCTGAATGGAACAACTCTGCAGGATAGTCAAGAAATATTGATCCCTCTGCCACTAGTCTTTGGTGTCCAGATCTCCACTTTACCCTATTCTGGAGCTCACCAGTCTAAATTCTAAAGCTTCGGATGAAAAGGAACCAGAATGCATTCTCCCAAAGCACACCTCAAAAACCAGACATTTCACTCATCTGCTTTTAAGGGATACTCATTCATTCAGACTGTGGCGCCTACCTTTCAGTGGCTCTGGACACATCCTATTTAATGGACATTCTGATACATTCAAGCTGAGTGAATACAGAGGCCACTATCCATATCAAACAGTCCATAGAGGCATGACTGAACTCATCTGAAACCCCCAGTCCTATCAGAAAATGACCTATGTGAGTAGAGGATGTGGCCATCTGCCTGTTGCTAGAGTTCTAGCTAGAGTGGGCCACCTTTTCTAACCAAGCCTCAACAGTAAAGAATGATATGACACTTTTCTACACTGAAGCAAAGAGGTAAAGCTAGGCTATGTACGGGGAGGGGAATTGGATGATACTTTTTGATGAGAGGGACTCAACATTGTTTATTTGTTTGCTATTTTTGTTTTTTGTTTTTTTCTGGGACAAGGTCTCTCGGTGTAATCCTGGTTGTCCTAGAGCTTGCTACGTAGGCTAGGCTGACCTTAAAGACCGTTTTAAACCACCACAGATAGGTTAGAGGAAGTTAGTCGACAGCCTGGTCCACCCTGGTAGCGCTGACCATGTTGTATGTCTGGAGACCCCAAGCTGAGGAATAGAATCACCTCTGGTGACCCTTCCTACCCTAAGGAGACAGCTGGGGCATCAGCTCCCTCTTCCAGGGCATTTATCTTAATTTCTCTTCTGCTTTGAGACAATACTCTGGCAAAAGCAACTTAAGGGAGAAAACAATCCTGACCCACAATTCAAGGTCTTGGTCTATCAGAGCAGGAAAACTAAGGTGGAGGAGCACCAAGCATCTGGTCACAGTATCTACAATAGAAACAGAGGCAATAAATGCTATGCTGCTCCAGCACTTCCTGTCCCTCCTCTCCCTCTGCCTCTCATATAGCCCACTATCCTATCTGTGGAATGGTGCTACCTACAATGGGTGAGTCTTCCAGTTTAATTGGCACAATCAAGATAATCCCCCTTAGGTCACACCACTCCTAAAACATCGTGTTTTACTTTAATAGGCAGGGAAAACAGAGCTTATCCAGAAGGCTTTTTATCCATAATCATTAAAGCAGTGCAGTCATAACTAGAAACTAGTAAATGATGTCTTTTATTAATTTTCAAAAGACATTCAAAGCAACATGAGTTTGTGGAAGAGGTGAATCTGTGTGGCAGGTGTGTGTGTGTGTGTGTGTGTGTGTGTGTGTGTATTTATTGGAAGGAAGTAGCTTTTTCTGCTAAGTCACACATGCTATAAATATCCACCCAAAGGACTTTATAGATATGATTTAGCAGTTTCCTTAATAAATAAATCTATAAAACTGAGTGTGCTGGTACACATCTTTAATCCCAGTACTGAGGAGGCAGAAGCAGGCAGATCTCTAAGTTCAAGGTTAGCCTGATCTACTTAGTAATACTTTGGCTCAAAAGAGAGAAAAGAAAACAGTCTATAAAATTGAGAGCCCCAGATTAGGAAAGATAAAATTAAATATGAGTAAGTATCTGGCAGGAGAAAAATATTTAACTCAATGCTTATAAGAAAATATATACTGTACACATTGTTATCGTTACTGTTATTGTTATTGTTATATCGTTAGTGTTATTCTTCTCATTAGCTGGTATAAAAATTCACCCAAGTTTTGAAATTAACTTGGTGGGTTTTGTTTTTGTTTTGTTTTGTTCTGTTTTTTTTTTTTAAGTCAGGGTCTTGTGTAGTTCAAAACTTCTGATCCTCCTGCTTTCTACCTCCTAACTGCTAGCATTGCAGACATCCAACACTTCTCATTGTACTACTTTTATGCCATGCTGAGGATCAAACTCAGGGCTTCATGCATGCCAGGAAGCACTCTAGTGAAGTGGAAATTTCTGGCTTCTTTGGAAACTCAGTTATGTCACATGATGTTTTGCTGGGACAGACAGATGAGAGGATGTTTTGCTAAAGCAGACATGTGAGAGGATTCATGACATTTATCAAGAATATAAACATGACCCCACAGGTAGTGGGAGAGAGCTCTGGCATTGGTTCACCTTGCTCCACCTCACTCATCTGCTGGCATTGGTTCGCCTTGCTCCACCTCACTCATCTGCTGGCATTGGTTCGCCTTGCTCCACCTCACTCATCTGCTGAGGGTGCTCTGACTTTGGCTCACCTTACATCACGTGGCTGATCTTTGATTGTCATGATTTCATAGAGAATAACTTTCCGAAGAACTTCTGGTCATCTTCTGGCGGCATTGCTACCTCGGAGGACTCAGCAACGATTGGCGCAGGGTTGTCACAGTCTCTTATGGAGCAAACTGCTTCTGCTGACTTGTGAGTGGTCATTGCCAGGTGGACTGCACTGCAGCTCTTTATTCATGTTGGTGTTTTGTTAGAGAGCTGGGCTGCTGACAATGAAGATTGGAATCACCCTGTTCTAAACAGGTTCACAACCCCTGATTCCTATTGACGTTTTTCCCCTACTACTACTACTACTACTACTACTACTACTACTACTACTACTACTGATAGGCTAGAAGGGAGGTTGAAGCATTTAAGAACCCTTATTAAAGTAGTTCTTGAAAAATCTAAGTCCACACTCTAGCAACAGAGCCATGTCCCCAGCCCTACTTGATGCTTTTAATATGGGAAATGGACAAACAGCAAAGATGACAACCTGAGGGCCTGGAGAAGAGATTCTGTGGTTAGGAGAGCACTCATTATCCCTGCAGAAATCTGGCTTCAGTTTCCAGCACCCACATTCCAGCTGTTACTTCATTTCCAGAAGGTCTGATGCCCCCTCTGGTCTCTGTCAATACTGCATACACGAGATGCACTTTGATACACAAAGGCAAAACATTTAAACAGATAAATTAAAAATAAATTTATTTTATTTTTTTTAAAGATTTATTTTATTTATTAGATGTAAGTACACTGTAGCTGTCTTCAGACACTCCAGAAGAGGGAGCCAGATCGGATGGTTGTGACCCACCATGTGGTTGCTGGGATTTGAACTCATCACCTTTGGAAGAGCAGTCGGGTGCTCTTACCCGCTGAGCCATCTCACCAGCCCTATTTTTAAAAAATGAATTTATGTGAAAAATTAAAACACGTTATAGGCTAATATCCATCTCATCATCCTTGCTTAAAATAAGACATCTGAAGATCACAGTTCTGAACTGCAGACTTATCTGCTAAGTGGAAAGGCTTTATTTTCTCCGAGGTTTTGACTTTCTGAAACGGTATACAATAATGTTACATTAAAATAAATTTGGAGAAAAGACAGTTTTCACTAAGTTCTAAGTGTGTGAGTGTGTGTGTGTATGTGCATGTGGATGGCAAAGATTGGCACTGGCTAGATGTTGTTCTTCATCTTATTTCTTTGAGGCAAAGACTCATTGAACTAGAACTCACTGCTTAAGCTAGAATGTAGGCCAGTGAGCTGCTGGGATATGCCTGTCCCGTCTCTACCCTACGCTCTCTCCACAGCAGCAAGGCAACATACACAGCATTGTGCCTGACTTTGATACGGGTGCTGCAGACCTAAATATATCCTTTTGCTTGTACCACAAGCTTCTGATCCATAGAGACATCCCCCAATTCCTCTTTCACTTTTAACATATGCATTCCCGTCTAAACTTTAAAATACATAGACATCATCAAGATGTAGATTCATAGTTTATATTTTTTTGAGCTAAGCCTTTAGGACATCAGCTAAGAGGGAACATCTTTGATGCAAAGCACTCAGGAGACATGATTGTCATTGTTAACTACCAATAGCTGAGCACATTAGATTTATATAACTCTTTCCCGTGGAGCATAGTTGAGTTGTGTGAAATTGGGCTTTCACAAAAATTTTCACATCTGTCTTGCAAATGAAGGAAATCGCTCTTATCTGGAACACCCTGCCCCCAGTTGAATTAGGAGAATGCTAGCAGTGCTTCATGATCAGTGGGGAAGAGCTGGGGTTTCACTGACCTGCTCAAATTACAGTAATTGACTTTGAAGATACAGCCAGTCCTTATTATTCCTGGATTTTAGCTTTACAAATTCACATACTAGTTAACACATGATGTTTTTGCAACCATTCTGAACACATCCAGAGTGGTGAATAGTGCAAATAAACTAACATATTCCAGCTAGGATTAAATACATGGCCTCTGACTTTTGGGTCCATCTCTGTCAATAAGCTTCCTTTTCATAGCCTCTGTAATGCCAACCTTTTCATTTTAGTTAATTTTATGTTGAGAGATTTCATGGATCTCCAACTTGCAAATGGCAGGTTGCTGACTTGGTCGGAGGTATTAATGTATTCGGTTAGAACTTGTTACTTAGAGAGGTATACATATATATTTATACATATGTGTACGTATAAATATAAGGATCACCAAGACACAGAAGGTTAAGTAGATGTAAGACGATGGGAAATCCCGGACGTCCCTAAGGTAGTTCCTCCTCCCTCCCCAGGACATGGACACCGAAGACGAACTTATTAGCCAATCAATCATAAGGTAGAGATCAAGGAATGAGCGAGCACATAGCATTTTTATTCTCAGTTCCTTCACAATGTGGCCACGTGACAGTCCCTGGTTCTTTCTGGATTGTTCCCTTCTCATTGTTCTTGTGTAGGAGTGCTGATGTGGGTGCTGTTACCTACAGAACACTTCCCTATCATCCTCTCTCTCCTCCCCCCACATTCCCTGCTTCCTTTGTATCCTCACCATTGTGTAAACATTTTGCATAGATCAATCTACTTGAATTTTCTTTCTTTCTTTTATTTTCAAGATAGAGTTTGTCTGTGTAGCCCTGGTTGTCCTAGAACTCACTCTGTGGACAAGGCTGACCTCGAGCTCAGAGATCTGCCTGCTCCTGCTTCCCCAGTGTTGAGATTAAAGACATATGCTGCCACCACCCAGTTTTCTTAAAATTTTTATTGATCTCATGTCTCTGTTAACTGTGAGGACCCTGACTGACATGATCCCAACTCATTGTATAAGGCCAATATGATCCTCAATCCCAAACTAGAAGGACATCATGGAAAGGGAGAAACACAGGGCAGTCTCATTAATGACTGTACACACAGAGTATGAACCAGGCGTTGGCAAACATACGAAGAACAAAATCCAGATGTATTGCTGACATAAGTAGAAATACTGATGTTTAAAATGCTTGGGAGAATATGGAGGAAAGTAGCATCATTAAAATGTTTCAGTAGCTTTCTGACCTTGACTTTCCAAGTAAGACATCGAAAATGCAAACCAGAACAGAGAAATCAATACATTCACCCCATTAAGGTTAAGAATTTCTCTCCTCCAATGTACCATAAATAAAATGGAAAGGCAAGCCACAACCCAGAAAAAAGATATTTGCAACATGTATACCCAAATCAAAGTAAAGAAAAGAATTATGAAGGATAAAGAAATCTTCCAAATCAATGGGCACAAATAGCCAAATAGAGAGTGGGACAGAGGCCTTGAATTTTCAGATTTAGTGAATTTCAATGCATGCATTGCCTTCTTTAACTTGGTTGTTTTTCTGGTGGTGAGCTTGTCATCTGCTCAGAGAAAGCAGAAGCAGGCTCTAGAAGCTATTTGCTTTTCATTTAATTTCAGAGTAGGACCTGATGGAAACTATTGTGGACTCTAGGACGCATGGCTGTAAGCTACACTCACCCTACTATTCAGCTACAGAACCTTAGAATTTACTTTTTCTACTTGTTTTTTTCTTTTTTTAAAGTTTTGTTTTGTGTTTTGAGATAAGATCTCACTGTGAAGCTAGGTTAGCCTTTGTCAGGGTTTCTATTCCTGGAAAAAACATCATGACCAAGAAGCAGCTGGGGAGGAAAGGGTTTATTCAGCTTACACTTCCACACTGCTGTTTATCACCAAGGAAATCAGGACTGGAACTCAAGCAGGTCAGGAAGCAGGAGCTGATGCAAAGGCCATGGAGGGATGTTCTTTACTGGCTTGCTTCCCCAGGCTTGCTCAGCCTGTTCTCTTATAGTACCCAAGACTGTCAGCCCAGAGATGGTCCCATCCACAAGGGGCCTTTCCCCCTTGATCACTAATTGAGAAAATACCCCACAGCTGGATCTCATGGAGGTACTTCCCCAACTGAAGCTCCTTTCTCTGTGATAACCCAGCTGTGTCAAGTTGACACATAAAGCCAGCCAGTACAGCCTTTAACTCCCAGTCCTGCCTCAGCCTTCTGGCTGCTGTGATTACAGAAGTGTGTCACCACACCGGTAAGAAAGTGTTGGTTGATCATCATTTTAATTGCACATATGTAATGCATACAGTGTGAGAATTCAATACATTTATATGGCATGTAATGGTTAATCCATGGTAATTAATTTCAGTCTCCTTGTCTTTGTGTTAAATTCCTCTTAGAGTTATTTATAAAATGTATAATAGGCTATTGTGACTACAGGCACCCACTCTGTTATTGATTTACTATTTTTTCACTCCTGGTATTTTAGTGCCTGCTATCCATTTTCTCACTTTCCCCCTTATTACTATTCCACACTGAGCTTATTAAGTGGTGTGTGTGTGTGTGTGTGTGTGTATGTGTGATGCATATGTTGGTACATGTGCATGGGCTGTGCTTGCCTGTGCGTGCATGTGTGGAAGTCAGAGGTCAGTGTATCTTCTATCATTATTCATCTTAATTTTAGAGAAAAGCTTGTCTACTAAGTCTGCAGAATGCTGTTTAACTAATCCTGATGGGGCTGAGTCCCTGGGATCTGCCTGTCTCTTTCATCCCACATGTATGTGACATCATGCCCAGCTTTAGTTAAGTAATGGGGATCCAACTAAAGTTCAGAAGCTTATATAGCAAAGACTATAGCCAGTGAACCATCTCACCAGCTTCAGGTTTTTTTTTTTTTAATAAAAAAATGAATCAAGGCATGAGGAAGAACACAAGATATATGCTCCTTTGTGTTTGGCTTATTTCATTTGATATGATGTGATATGATGTTCTCTAGTACTTTTGATGCAGGTGGTAGGATATAATTTTATTAATTTTTATTATTTTTAATTGTGCAGGTGTGAGGGGACGTTATGTACACAAGAATGCAGGTGTTCAAGGAGGCCAGAGTCATCAGATACCCTGGAGCTGGAGGTACAAATGATTGTAACCTGTCTGATGTAGGTTCTGGGAACTGAGCTTCGGTGTTCTGGAAGAGCAACAAGTGCTCTTAAGCCATCTCTCCAAAGCCTGAATATCATTTCATGGCCTTTAACTCATGATTCTCCTACTCTTAGAACCCAAATTACTAGGAATATAGGCATGCCTTACTATGCCTGGAAAGATATCATGCTTTTTAATAGGTAAATAATATCTATCTATCTATCTATCTATCTATCTATCTATCTATATATGTATATTACATTCTATGCCTCTCCCAACTCTGTGCATGTTTGTGTATGTTTTTGAATGCTCACATGGAGGTCAGAGGATAACTTCAATTGTTGGTCTTCATCTTTTACCCTGTTTTAAACAGGATCTCTCTCTCTCTCTTTTTTTTTTCTACTGCATGAGCCAGGCTGGCTGGCTCACGAGTTTCTGTGATTCTCATGTTTTTGCATTCCATATTCTAGTGGAGATGTACTGGAGTCACAGATGTTTGTGCTACTGTCTGGTATTTACATGGGGCTTGGGGATCAGAACTTAGGTCCTTATGTTTGAGTGACAAGTGCTTTCCCTTTTGAGCCATCTCTCTTTCCACGTACTAGGTTCTCTCTGCACATAGTTTGAAGACAAGACCACATATTCAATGTTTAACCCCCAACTAGAAACCCCAGAGTTTGGAAACTTCTAGTCAGGCCTAGATGGAAGAAGTAGGTCCCTAGAGACATACCTTTGAAGATAACACCTGGTTCACTGATTCTTCTTTCTGCTTCCTGGTACTAAAAGGTAAAGAGGCTCCTCTGTTACACTCTCCCGCCTCTCACTGATATGATGTTCTGTCCAGACTCACAGGGTCAGGTAACTGTAGGCTTAGATTTCTCAAAACCTATTTTAACTATGGTCAGGTCACAGGGTCAGGTAACTTGTAAATGGCCATGTTACGGCCTCGCTGGCACGAACGGACGTGGACACCAGAATCCTTCTGCAAGCATCTTTTATTACATCATGCGGAGGAAGAGAGCAAGCCGAAGATGGGTCCCACTTAAATACACCTCAGTGAGACGTGTGTCGTCAGGATTGGCTGACTGCCCATTACCTCAAGTTATGCCCCGGGATGGGCGGTGACTTACGTGGCACAAGGGCATGCACACTGAACTTGTTTGCTTGTCCCAGGCTGGGGGTGGTGACAGGATGTCAGCGCCATCTTGGAATGGCGGCAGAACCAGCTCGGGCGTGGCTCTCTACAGTAACTGTAGGCTTAGATTTTTCAAAACCTATTTCAACTATGGTTCTTTAATTCTTCAATCTCTCTTCTAACCTACTACCCACCAGAGGGGAGAAGAAAGGTTAATAGGAAATGGGGGTTATGGACCTGTTGAGAAATAGTTTTTTGGGGCAATTCCAATCTTTGTTTTCAGCAGTCCAGTGCACTAGCAAAACAGCAAATAAAAATCATCAGAAGCAGTCCGGTCCTCTCAGCAAATACCAAACATGAATCCGTAGAGGCAGCTCCATCCAGAAGAAACCGTGAGGCTCCACTGATTGGTACAAGTTTGTGGAAATGGCAAGAAGCAGCATGACTACTACCAGAAGTTCTTTGGTGTGTTTTTTTCTCAACAAAATCATGGTAAGTGAAGATCAGGGAAGAAAGCAAGGTGAACCAATGCAGGCATGTTGTCAGCAAAGCCCAACAAAGACTAGCAAAGGGTGGCAAGGTAGACCGATGCCAGAGGGTCATCCACTGTCTGTTGGGTTATACTCATACTCTTTCCAAACACCATGTGTCCTCTCTAGCATCCACTGGAGCAAAACATCACGTCTTTTTATCAGGCAGCTTCCAGAAAAACACCACGTGTCTGTTCTCAACAAAACATCCTCTCAAAAGACAGTTCCAGAAAAACATCACAGGACAAAAAACGGGAGTCCAAAACTAGAAATTCCCACTTCAGGTAACCATGGATCAAATTCCCTGAAGTTTGAATGAGAATAAATCCTCCCTCTTTATGTTATGTATGGATGGTGTCTTAGGTCGCTGCAACAAAGTCTAACTAGCACATCAGTTCATCTGCAGCTGAGCACCTGTGCTGACTCTGTGTATCTGAGCTCTAGTAGATAGTGCTGTACCACACAAGAACATGGGCATGGCTCTCATATGATGATTTAATTTCTTTTGGATCCACCCAGAGATGGGATAGTGGGGTAATAGGCTAGATCTATTTTTCTGAACCTTCCATACCACTCCCCAGAATGGCTTTACATTCCCACCAAAGGAACTCTGAGTTTGCTTTGCTTCAGCTGTGCTCCACTTCTTATTTGTTTGACTTACCTGTATTTTGGTGCCAATTATCAAGCTTTTCTCTATTGCTCTACCCTCTGCCCTTCCCAGCCCCTTGTGCCCTTCCTCTACTTCTTATATAAATAAGTATTTGAGTGAGATCATATAGTCCTTGTGGCTTGTACCAGGTCTATTTCACTTGAAAAAATTTCATTCAAAGTTTTTACTTTTGTTTGTTTGTTTGTTTTGAGATGGGGTTTGTTTGTGTGGCTCTGGCTGTCCTGGAGCTCTCTCTGCAGATCAGGCTGACCACCTCTAATTTAGAGACCTGCCTGCCTGTGCCTCCCAAGTTCTGAGATTAAAGATGTGCGCCATTACACCTGACTGGAGATCTTATCTTTTATTTTTATTACTAAAAAAAAAAATTATGGTAGTTCAGGGTACAACATGTGGGAAATACTTCTTTTATTTCATCATGTGGGTCCTAGGGTTTGAACTCAGACATTCAGTTTGGCAGCAGATGCCTTCTTCTGATGAGACATCTCAGCAGACCTGATTTCTGACTTTTAATGTAGGCTTTTCCTA
The DNA here is from genome assembly GCA_902729485.2 of Mus minutoides. NCBI lineage: Eukaryota > Metazoa > Chordata > Mammalia > Rodentia > Muridae > Mus > Mus minutoides. Next base: position 90,287 of record CACVCL010019599.1, on the reverse strand, counting down.
GTTTCTTTTCCTTTCCTTTCTTTTTCTTCTTCTCCTTTCTTTTCCTTTCCTCTTTCTTTTGTCCTTCCTTCTTTCCTTCCTTCCTTCCTTCCTTCCTTCCTTCCTTCCTTCCTTCTTCCTTCCCTCCATCCCCTCTCTCTCCCTCCCTCCTCTCTCTTTCTTTCTTTCTTTCTTTCTTTCTTTCTTTCTTTCTTTCTTTCTTTCTTTCTTTTTCCTTCTTCCTTCATCTTCTTCCTCTCCTTCCTTCTTTCCTTCCTTCCTTCCTTCCTTCCTTCCTTCCTTCCTTCCTCCTTCCCTCCCTCCCTCCTCCTTCCTTCTTCTTCTTCTTTTTGCTTTGTATTAGAGAATTAACATATGGCCTCACACATCCTTGGCAAGCAGTCTACCACTGAACTATACCCTCAGTCCTGCTTCCTGAATTTTAAATATTCCCAACACAGAGAAATGAAATTTGAGGTTGTATTAGTAAGGACTATCTAGATGGTAGGGTCTAGAGTGATTCTTTCTCTCTCTTTCTCTATAAATGGGGTTTATTAGAAAGACTTAGGCTATAGTCCAGCTAATCCAACAATGGCTGGCTATGAAGAGAAAGCTCAAGAATCCAGAAATTTCTTAGTGCATAAGGCTGGATGTATCAGTTGTTCTTCCATAGACACTGGAATCCCATGTAAGTAGTCTCTGATGCCAGTGAAGGAGTGGACTTGCTAGTGAGGAAAAAGCAAACAGCAAAGAACAGAAGCTTCCTTCTTCCATGTCCTTATTATATAGGCTTTTAGCAGAAGTTGTGGTCCAGATTAAAAGTATGTCTTCCCTCCTCAAGATCTGGATTACAAGTGGATCCTCCTATTTAAAATTAAGCAAAAGTCTCTCACAGGTATGCCTTACATGTTAGGACTTTAGTTAATTCTAGATATAGTCAAGTTGACTACCAAGTATAGTTATCGCAGAGGTAATGTCAATTATTTTGGTCAGTACAAATTATGTACATGTATCAAAATATCATTTGTATAATTATGTCAGTTAAAAATTTCAAAAATAAAATGTAACAAGAGAAAAAAAGGAGAAAACTGCTGTTTCTTTAGATGGAGAACTCTGTGTAGAGGCTGATAAATTATTTTTAATATGGAAAACACATGAAGAAAATAAAAGACTTAAGTTTGAGTGAAGAGTACAGGAACCACCAGCTGTTCCACCTTGATGTCCTTATCCAGCTCTTCCCTCCCAGTGGGAAGCACTGTGTAACTGTGAGAATTCTTTCCCAGCCTCATGATTTCTCAGGTTTCTTAGCCTAGAGGAGAAAATGTACAGGGCCTTTTGAGGCAATGCCAACTTGAGCCATCTGTAGCACCACCTTGTCTCTCTGCCATTCTGTGTGCCTGCTGCAGGTCTGCTCCTCAGGACCATACGGCATTTCCAAGCCGAGGTCAGCCGTTTCCATCTGTGGTAGCTCCAGAGGTGAGGGTCCAGGGCTGCTTTAGGATTGCTGCTGGCAGCATGGGTGGTGCTGCCTGACAGTCATGCCTGGCATACTTGAGTAGGTAGCAGACTGCTGACTGTTCCTTTCAGAGCCATCTTGGAAGGGTGCCTGGCAACCTGGTGGGTCTTAAATAGATTTACTTCATGTCTGTGTTATATCCAGGTCAGAATCCTGCCCAGAGCAGGACTATTCGGGGTATTCAGAAATACCTTTTTAAAAAGTCTTGAAAAGAAACAAGATGATACCAGCCTTCTTTGTAAGGAGTCGTTTTCTTTATTCACTCTGGGGGAAAAGAAGATTCAGACATCAGATATAGGTATAGGCTTTTTAAAAGACTGGCACATTGTTACTCTTCTCACAGCCCTGACACTGTATCTATTAGTTAAAATCAGATGCCTCTTGGTATCCATGGGGATTGCTTCCAGGGGCTACTGCAGCTACTAAAATCTGCGGATGTTCCAGCCTTTGTATAAATCAGCATTGTGTTTGTATAAGACCTGTGCATTCTCCTCTATCCCTTTTACTGCCCTCATATCTCTTAAAATTGTTATGATAATATACCAGAATTTCAGGTAAGAAAAGTTAAGCTAAGAAGGTGAATCAACTGGCCAAGCAGCAATGGAGCGACTAATTTTTCTTCCTTGTATGCCATTTTTCAGGAGTTTCCCTGCACATTCCAGGGTCCCCCCAACTGACACCAGGACTAGCGAGCCTGAATATCAAGGAAGGGCTGCCTGGTCAGGATGTAGTCTATTCTGTTGCCTAGCCTGGACCATGTCCAGCATCCTTGGCAGCATCTTTGGCATTTGCTAATGACCTCGTTCTGGGGCAAGGGCATTCCACTTCAGGTTACCAGTGAGGAGAGGCATAGCATGAGCAATGCCTTTGGACCAGACTGATGGGCGGGTTTACTGCAAGCCCAAGAAATCTCAGGCAAGGCCTAAACGTGAGTAATCTCTCTATGAGAGTTGGGTACAGTGAGGGAAGAACAGCATTGAAAAGGACAGAATAGGAGAAGGGACGACCAAGTTACAGCCAGGAAACACCCTGGTATGCAGACTGCTCAGCCCACACAGGAAAGCATACTGCCTGTGGTGAGAAAGCATGTTACTTGTCTATTTCCTGCTTGTTTTCTTCTGGGAGCTGGACTGAGAAATTTCAAGCCTAGATGCCAATAGGAAAAACCAGGAAGTCATGCAGCTCATGCAGGGACTTCCAGAGACTCAAACATCACCCAGTCATAGGCAGATCTCAGATGAATCCCATCGACCAACATGGCATGATTGATCCATCAGGGGACAGGTTACCAAATTTAGTTTATCAAATAGGAGGCCAGATTTGCTGAGTAAAAAGAAAAGATTCTTGAGAGGGAGAGGGAGAGAGAGAGAGAGAGAGAGAGAGAGAGAGAATATCACCACAGATACCAGGTGTAGCAGCAAATGGTAAGATTCTTGGGTACAGGTAGGTAAGAAGGGCTATGGTGCAAGGCTCAGTGTTTCAGTCTTTTCCCTGTGGCTTTGGCTAAGGGCTGTCCATTTTTCCTCAGTGTCATAGGCACAGGTCATGAAAAGGATCATAGTGGTGACAGAAAAGTCATTGGACTGACTGCCTATTTCATAGGAAGCACTCTTGGTAGCGTCCCATGGCTTTTATCTCTCTACCTTGCTATTTACCTACCTATTCATACCTGAGTCTTTCCATCTACCCATTTACCCATTATGCATCCATTTATTTATACACCCCCATCCATGCATCCAAACCACATTATGAAGTGCAGTTGACAAATAATCCCATGTGTTTACAGTGAACAACTTGAAGTTTTAATACTTGTGCCCACTTGCAGAATCACTCATCACTTGTCTTTTGGACAAGACCAAGGTCTCTGTAATTGCCTCCTTACATGGACCCAGCTAAAGTCCATTTTTTCTCTTTGCTATGGACCAAGAAGACTCCTCTAAGTTCTCCTTAGTTTATGAGATTCTCAATTCCCTGCTTTCCCTAGAGCCTATAAAATTATGGAGCATTTTACTTCCATTTTCATGACATGAGGAGAACCTTATTTTTCCCTTTCCTTTGTAAACAGTCAATCATCTTAAACAATCTTCACAGCTGCTTAGACCAATTTGTGTGTTTCTTTTTATTCCCAAATGGAACCAGCCATCATACTCCTCCTATTTCAGAGCTATAATGAGGAATCCAGTTTTCCAATTCTGTGAAGATAAGCAAGTACCTTCTTTGCCTTTGTTTCAAGTGTATTATCAAGCCCCTTACTTCCCCCTTTTTATCTTCATTCCTTATGGCATTATATCTCTGGCTCCTTATTTTTTCTTTAATTCAAAGGCAGGTTCCTGATACTATATTTCTCATATTCATGATTGTAACTAGAGTCTCTATTTTATCTTTTTTCCACAAAGAGCTTGGACTGAGGCTAAATGCTCACCAGACAATTGATCCCACTTAGTTCATGGACACTAAAATAACTGCCCATTTATTCTATATCTCATTGATACAAATAGGCCAGTTATCTATCCTTTATTGTATAGCTTAAATAAATATTTATTTTCTCCTCCAAATCTTGGATCTTTCTGGAATTGTTTGGGGGAAAATGATTCAGGAAACAAGATGCTCACACTGACATGAGGCAGGAAGCAGTTTTATTGTGCAGTTTTGACTTACACACAGCGGGCTCAGCAGAGGACTGTTTGAAAAGCTCAGCCCCAGGGCTGGAGAGATGGCTCATTAGTCAAGACTACCTGTTGCTCTTGCAGAGAAGCCCTGTACCTGATTCCCAGCGCCCACATTGGTGGTTCATAACTATCTGTAACTCCAGCTCATGGGACTCTGAAGCTCTCTTCTGACTTTGTCAGACATCAAGCACACAAGTGGAACACACACATGTACATTCAGGCTGAACATCCATAAATATAAAATAGAAATTTAAAATATATAGCAGAGAGAGAGAAAGAAAGAAAGAAAGAAAGAAAGAAAGAAAGAAAGAAAGAAAGGAAGAGCCCTAAGTTAAGTTAAACAGAATGTTCCATACACCTCTGTCCTGCTGGCACATAACAATCCAATTTTGTTGGCTATATTTAGCTTAATTAATAGATTGTTGAATTGTCAATAAGCAGAGTTCTTCCTCCACCCAAGTAGCAGAGTTTACTTAGCAAGTCATTTATAATACAGAGGTGAAAGGTAGGAATTAGGGTATAGGTGGGACATCTACTTTGTAGTGAGTCTGGCTGATCCAACCTAGAGTGTTCTAAAGCTCCCATGTCTGGAGCTCGGCAGATTCTAGTACTCTATGGAGCACAATATGGATGCCGTGGTATCCTAATAGTACTATAAACTGTCACACTGGAGGGACACAATGAAGCTTAGACTAGGACTAGGAGCTCATCAGACAATGGATCCAGCATATGAATCAGATTCAGGAAGAATCGCACAGATGGTTTTGAGAAATCTCCAGTGCTGGACACAGGAGCAGATATTAGATGTGATGGCACACACCTTTAATCACTTTACTCAGGAGGCAGATCTCTGTGAGTTCCAGGACTGCCAGAACTATATAATGGGACTCTGTTGCAAAAAGGGAGATGAAAAATCTAGGCTCAGGGAGGCTAAGTAGCTCGGAATCTCCAGAGTACTGCTGGAACATGAGACACGTGTGCTGCCTGCCATATCACTCTGCTTATCAAGGACTAGTTTCTCCAGAGTACAGCTGGAACATGAGACACGTGTGCTGCCTGCCATATCACTCTGCTTCTCAGAGTACAGCTGGAACATGAGACACGTGTGCTGCCTGCCATATCACTCTGCTTCTGAAGGACTAGTTTTAGTTTTTAACATTTAAACTTTAATTTTGAAATAATAGGAGACTTACAAATAGACTGAAAAGATCCCAAACAAACAAAAGCCCACAGAACCTCGCCTAGGTCTTTAACCTCCTGAAACATTGACATAATCCCAGTACAACTAAAAAACTAAGAAGTTAGCATTTCACAGTACAGTCGCTACACTACATTCAGATTGTGGTATATGTGCATGTGCATGTGTGCGTGCATGTGTGTGTGTGTGTGTGTGTGTGTGTGTGTGTGTGTGTGTGTGCTGGTGCAAATAGATGTGTATGAAGGCCAGAGGTTGCTATTGCAATGTCTTACAGCATGACTCTCTGTCTTATTTTTGAGGCTAGGTCTCTCAATGAACCTAGACTTAGCATTTTGGCCACACTGATTGACAGGCGAGGCCCTGGGACCCACCCACATTTGCTCTCCAGCACTATGGCTATCAGTGTTCACAGCCCAATCTGACTTTTCTGTGAGTGCTGAGGATCTAAGCTCGGATCCTTGTGCTGACACTGAGCCATCTCTCTAGTCCAAGACTTTGTTGAGTCTCTTACTATTATTCTTTTTCTGGGGGGCAAAAAAAATAGTGTACCGTAATGAGTTCTTAACATACAGGTTGCACCCTGCAGCGATAATTTCTGAGTAAGACTCCTGGCTGATTTCACATGGGGACCTTGGGGTTACCTCACAAAGCTCTGCTGGGTCATAACAGGATTACAAGGGACAGCCTGGGAACCTGCCAGCACAGGGGGAAACAGCAGAGAGAAATCTGTGGCAGGTGGGAGGCAGGTGAGTAAGGGAACCTGACTGAGGAAGCACAGGGGATGCTGGTGACTTGGTAAGGTGGGTGGAATATACTACGCCAGGCTCCACGTGGTCGATTCCTTTGTCTCCGTTCAAATACGACTTACTCCATAAACTTTCATCCACTTCCATACACAGTGCCCTCTGCTATAGCATTTTTTTTTTTTTATTTTGTGTGGCTCTGAAGTCTGTTCTTGGGATCACACTACATGTACAGGCAAGGCTAGGGATGGCTTGGCATGTGTGCAGAGACAACCTCTTAACCTGGATTGCTAAAGAACAGAGTGGCTATTGCAAGTGGGAGGAGCCCTTGGGAAGCTTTCCATGGATAGTGTCCTTAGCACTTTGGAAGAGTGAACTCAGTGTCTTGATCTCCGCTTTAGCGTACGTGAAGCTGTCTCCCAGGAAGCCAATGCCGGCAAGACTGCCGTGGAAGACGGAGAGAACCGTTGCTGCACTCGAAAGCTGGCAGCACCGCAGCTAGGTGCCTTCTGAAGCCATGGGGATGAAGGCCAGCGGCTTGAGGAACAGCGGCTTGAGGGCCCCCTTGCTGCTATTGCTGGTGACTGTGGTTGTAATGGCTAAGGTGAATCACATCCAGAGGTGGGGCGGTTTCAAGGAGAAGGCCACCAGCAAGAAAAACATCAACTCGACGCTCCATTTCTTCATCCAGTCTTACAACAACGCAAGCAACGACACCTACTTGTATCAAGTTCAGAAGCTAATCCAAGGTCAGATGCAGGTTTGTGCTTTGTTGCCCGGACATCAACACAAGCCCCATCCTGCTTCTTGAGACATCTGGGGATTTTTCTATACCAAGTCCTGGAAACTCCCGGGTAGCTTCATGTGCAATGGGTGCACAAGCTACCGCTGAGTTAAGCAGCTCATTTGGTCACCACAGACAGGTCCTGACCTAGGCTGGCCTCAGGGTGGAAACTAATCCTTACTCCCTTCTCCTTGGCCAAAAGCTGACCTGTAGCCACTCTCCATTGTTCTATGGGGGAAATAGTATTTTGTTCTGCCTACCAGAGGGCAGCATGAGGATGTCTTTGCTTTTTTGTTTAGTTTTTTGTTTAGTTTTGCTTTTTAAAATGATATCTGGAAAAACCATAAGCATGCTCTGTAGATTCCTTACTTCCAACAGCATTTTTTTTTTCTTCAGTCTCCAGGACTGTAAATTAGGATTGAATTTTGTGTTTGAGACATTTAGAGCAACAAGACTTTGATGAAAGCGGTTGGGACAGGGAACGGGCAAGCAGCTTTAGTTAGATCAGTTCTACCCGTTTTTAGGCAGAGTCCCTCCTGCGATGTGAGTTCTAGGATCACATGTGCATGTCATTGTGCCTTCTCTTTTGTTTTGCACACAACATTCTTGTGAATCTTATCAGTTGAAAGGCGGTAGAGGAAAGCATTTGCTTGAAAACTATTGATCCAGGTCAGATAGTAAACTATGTCAAACAGTCAGAAACAATTCTGCTTCCTAGCTATACAGTTTTGAGAAGAATTAGTTCATTAGGGGAAAAGATTACTAGTCAGAGAGAATGGAAAGCAGATGGAACAGGAGTTAACAGCTAGCAGGGGAAGGCATGGGGCCAGGTGGGCAAGTTTGATAGCCAGGTCAATGGGTTCCTTAATCCCGACACAGACATTCCTGGGGATTCCTTGGTATTATGTACTATAACCACAAGGTGGCGCTGTTTTGTCTTCACTTTGATCGGTTTCCTTAAGCTGCAAATGAGATACCAAGATAACCTGTGAAATTAACCTTCTACCATTAACAGTTAACTAGTCGAGAATAGTTTTTAAAATTTTTATACACAAACTTGAAGTTATTTAAAGTGATAAGCGGACAATATAGGCCTGTCACTTGGAAAGGGAGGATCGTGGACACAGGTTTCCGGACATCTCAATATCTAGGTGTGACTTTGAACGTCTCAATCCTGCAAAGAAGGGGTAGTAGACAAGCCTGGTAAGTGGTGGGCTTCTTGTTCCCAGCTGTGGGATCGTGGTTATGCATTATCTAGAATCTTTCCTGCTGCTTCTTCAGAGGCAAAAAAATGAGTCAGAACAGCAACAAGTTAGCACAATGCTGCCACCTAGTGGCACTTGTCAAATATTTACTGATAGGGCCGTATTCTAAGCGAACAATGGAGACTAACAGTGAGTAAGAAGTTTCATGTGCATGCATGTTTTAGGTTTCTTCTACATACAACCTGCCGATGGCCAGGCAGTGTGACAGTGGTTGGCACAGTTCTACAACATCCCCGTGCATAAGTAGAATGGCCCCTTGGTGACAGCAGAGGAGAACATACACTCTAGGGAATTCCAGGCTAGGACTGAGATTGTGTCGGCAGTGCAGCCATGAGCAATTGCCCTGGGGCCTGTATGGGAATCATTCAACCAGGGTCAAGGTGAATTTTCTGCCTGCATCCCCCCCTAGACAGACTTTACTGTCTCATTAGGTTGGACCACTGGCATTTGGGCACAAGAAGCAGGAGGCTCCCAAGAGCTTCTCTCCACTATATGTAGATCTCTCAAATCTACACATGTCTTCTGAGGTGCCAGACTTGGGTCAATAGCCACCATATTTCCTTAGTGTTTTACTCCATGTGTAAGGCTTCTTTTCCACAAAAGACTTCCCAGCCCCTCCTCCACCACCGCCTTCTCTTCCTCCTCGCTCCCTTCTTAGTCTTCACAGCCTTTGGTTTGACCATGAGTAAGAGAAGACAAGTGCACACCTGGGAGCTGGCCCTGGCTGGTGTTCTCTCTGCCTTACCTGGTTAGCACATCATCATCTCGCACTGTCCGCTGCCCCAGGAGGAAACAGATGTAGGGAACAGGGGGTATCATATCAAGTGGAAAGCTCCTGGGAGAGAAAGCAAGGTCTTCATTCAGCACGGGCCATTTTTCTGTCCTTGGCTCTCTAGGTGTCCTAGCTGCTCTGCATACTTTGACAGAAACATTTAATAACTTTAAAAGTCCTTAGGATACCCTTGTGTGGCTTTTCCTGGGGAAACCTGGACAACAAATGTCTACTTACTACAGATAGGGCACCAACAACAGACCAAAGCAATGATTCCAGGAAAGTCTAGCTTAGTTTATCGGTGAGTTTATGGGGAATACTTGAAGGGAACATGGGTGAGTCAATAGCAGCTGTATCACCAAATAGCCTACTCCAGTAAGGGTGATGGCTCAGGATCATAATAGCTTCTCAGAAGTTCCTAGGTGGTCCACCTAGCCCGAACCTCTCCTTAATCACCCTGCGTAGGAGACCTTAAGATCTTGTTTCATTTGATTCCCGAATCTTATAAGCCAGCCTCCACTCTCCAGAGGGAATGTTTCTTTTGGAAGGAAGTATCTACACAATAGCTTGTTTTATTTTTTTTTTAAATGCATTAGTGGAAGTGCTTCTGTTTTGCCCACAGATTCCACAAACAGTTTGGATATTTATGTCCCTTGCAAATGGAGACTGTGAGGTTATTTTCTCAAGGTTTCAGAGCTAATACACGGGGAGTGAATGCCTAGAATCAATTTGACTCCTAAACTATAAATTTTTAAAGACTTATATTTTTATGTGTATCAATGTTCTGTTTTCAAGTATTTGTATAGAAGTACACCACATCCACATAGATCTTGCAGAGATTAGTAGACGGTGTTGGATTCCCCAGGAGCTGGAGTTACAGATGGTTATGAACTGCCATGCAGGTTCTGGGACCCAAATCTTAGTCCTCTGCAAGAGCAACAAGTGCTTTTAACTGCTGAGCCATCTCTCTGATCCATATTTAGATGTGTTGCTAACTTGTCGTCTTCTTTCTGATTGACTGGAAAGGAGGGTCGGGAAGGAATGAATAACTGCACAGACTGGGAAGAAATAGGGCCATGTACCCCACTGCAATATGAGAACTATGATGGTCTGTGGTTACCAGGCAACCAAGCTTGTCTTATCATAGGGCTGAGTGGACGACAAAATAGAGGCAGTATGTGGCTACCACAGCAAAGCTGAGGGCACAAGGCTGTGGCTGACCAGAGATCTCAGTTGCCCTTGAGACTCACTCAGTGGGAGGGGAGGAAGGAGGTGAGTTTTGGTGCATGATTTCAGGAAACAGCAGTCATGACTTGGTTCCTCCTGGAGAGGGTCAACCACTAGACACTCAAAGTGGAAATTAGAAGTGTGACTAATTGCTTCTCTGCAGTTGACCACAGGGGTGGAGTATTTGGTGACTGTGAAGATTAGCAGGACCAAGTGTAAGAAAAACGAGACCAAGAAAGCCTCCTGTCCCCTGCAAAGCAGCAAGCTGAAAAAGGTGTGTGCTGGGGGTTCTCTGAGTGTGCCTGAAGGCCAAGTATGGGGAGTGAATATTCTGAAGCTGTGAGAATCCGGGTGAGCAAATGCCTAGCCCTAGGGCAAGCTCACACTTCTTGGTGCATCTGTTTCTCCCTACAGAGCCCCAGGGTGCATGTGTTATTTGCTTCTCATTAGGGCTCTTGTTATGGTCTTGCTCCCTTTCTCTATGTCAATGAGGACTGTCTCATCACCTCCACGTCTTCTCAGTTCTGCTGTCCCTCATTGTACCACATTGACCCTCTCTATGTTGCTGGTCCTTCTTTGGCCAGATGGTAGATAATGAGGGCCCCTTTCTATCCCAGGGTGTAGGTCCAGGCGTGGGAGGAGAGGAGGAAACTCTATACCCCTTCCTGGAACTCGGGGTTCCAGAGTCACCTGCCTTGGGCCTCAGAGGTGCCCCAGGACCTGAGGAGCAGGAACCTTTTGTCTCACTCGTTGAAGGCTATTTTCCCTAAAGCTTATTAGTTTTTTTGTTTTTTTTTTCCCTTCTTCCACAGAGCCTGGTTTGCAAATCACTGATATACTCTGTACCTTGGATGAACTACTACCAGCTCTGGAACAATTCCTGCCAGGAGAGCTGAGAGTCTATGTAAAGAGCTGACACCCAGGCGCCTGTGGTGTGTACTGGTTTGTGTAAAGTTGTAAGAGGACCCGTGCCCCTCCCTGGGGTGTTTCTACACACACACACAAGCACACACAAGCTCACAACATTGACACTCAACAACACGCATAGTAACAGCCCCTTTATTGTACTTTATACACACACACACACACACACACACACACACACACACACACAAAACACCGGCACTCATATACTTCACATGAACCCCCACCACACAAATTTATGCAAGCATTCCCACACATGAACCCCTGTGCCTTTCCCACTTGCAGCTCATGCACACCTCACAGAAATGCAGTGCTCACCAGGGACTTCTGTACTTTGAATAGGAGGCTGATATCTCTCTGGGAAGTCTCATTGTTCTTTCTACCATGCTTCTGCTTTCTCTGGGTACAGGATGGGGAGCTTTATATCCTGCCAGTACATACAACACTGTGACTCACACATGTCACAGTGAGCATATCTGAAGTCCCATGACCAAACATGGCTGAATGCCAGTGTAGATTCGGTACAATTGTACCAAGGCTGTGACTTACAACAGCAAAAGGACAAGCGGCAGCGGTGGCAGTGGTGGTGGTGGTGGTGGCAGCAGCAGCAGGAGTGTCTTAGTGATGGTTTCTATTCCTGTGAAGCGACACCATGACCACAGCAATTCTTACAAAGGAAAACATTTCATTAGGGCTGGTTTACAGTTCAGAGGTTTACACTTTTGTCTGTCTACTTTCACTGACCTACGCAAATCTGTCTATGGGACCTGGGATTTGAAGACCTTAAAGAACGGAGTGGACTACCGTCTAATGTTGTAGTCAACTATACTCTAGATTTAGTGTACTTTTATACATAGATGTAACAAAGAAAGCAATGATCCAAAGAAGGTTGTCTGAGTTCAGCAAACATCAGAAAAACATGTAAATAAACCCCAGTAAGCACATACTAAATATTAACAGGGCAGCCCTTTTCCAGAACTTTCTCAGGACAGACCAATTTAAATATAATTCCTGGCATATTCTATAGATTATATCTGAGAAAGTATGAAAGCAATGTAGGAGGCCATTTCCAGATTCAGGTCACACTGAGAACAGAACTCAGCATACCCTTTCACCTGACTGGGTTCTATAGCTGTGTTCCAACATTCAACAGGGATAAGCATGTCTTATAAATGGAATGCAAATGTTTGTTGCAGGAGGCATAGAATCACATTCAAGAATAATTGAAGGAACAAAATGCCCTTGAGTAAAAGGCCCTCTCTCTTTTCTCTTGGAGCTTCTCTCAAGAGTTCCCCAAGGCCTTGTTCACCATGTGTCATTCTTTTGACTGTGTTCTGACAATTGTCATAGCAGGAAGTATGGTGACATGCAGGCAGACATGGTGCTAGAGATGTAGCTTAGAGTTCTACATCCAGATCCTCAGGCAGCAAGGCCTAGCTTGAGGATTTGAAACCTCACAGCAAACCCCCAGAGACACACTTCCTCCAACAAGGCCATTCCTACTCCAACAAGACACACCTCCTAATAGTGCCACTCCCTATGGGCCTAGGGGGGACTGTTTTCATTCAAACCACCACAAAGAGATATAGGGTGGTGTCCCAGGGGAAGATAGAAACTCTCACAGTCCTTGTGATTGCAGCCACAGGGTGCATTTAATCCCCAGCAACAAGCTATGAAGGCATTTGTGACAAACTGTCTGCCAGGGACCAATGTCAGAGACTCAGGGCTCATGTTGTTTGGGGCTGGTCTCATAGGCCTGTGTCAAGTTCCAGACTCTAGGAGGAGAGAGGTGCCAGACACAGGCCTCACTTGTGTTTGTAGTGTGCACATACGGAGGCCCTTTGGTAGGTTTACCATCAATGTGCAGACAGTTACCCACTAGGTCTCCATATTGCAGTCATGGTTCAGTGAGCTTATATTCTTACTTCCCTATAGCTACCTCCTTCCTGTGACTCACAGCTCAGCAGAGAAGGCACAGATTTGAGCTGAGAGCTCTCAATTTGAGCTGAGAGCATATTGAGTGTACCATGTGATGCTTGGCCTCCTCCCCGAATCTGCACTGTCTCAATCAGAGGGCAACTAGAGAAACTTAGGGGAGAAGAATGTAGATCCCTCAGCAAGAGCCTCATGTTAACCAAGATGCCTGGAGGAGAAGAAGACACGGGGGAAAAGAGTGGAAGCTGATACATTTCTACAGAGAGCCCAATGTACCCTGCCTTGCAAATCCAATGTCCAAGGGGCCTCTGAAGACCCACATAGCCCTCCACTTTCTCCCTGTATCCACCGAGTCATCTCCTCAGTCTCTAAACACACCATTCTTGTTCATTCTTTAATAATGGACCTGTGAGTGGTTTTCAGGATTTTTAAATTTTGATTTTTTTAGGTCGTGTCTAGGTAGGTAGTTCGTTGGTTTTGAATTTGAGATACTCCTGGCCCAGTCTTCCTGAGTACGGGATTACCAGCACACATTACTCTGAGCTATAGAGAGATATAGTGTCTCAAAATTAATGAATAAATAAATATTAAGGAAATAAACTATGGTATTGCTTTGAGCTGTGTTCCGATGCTCTGCTTTTACTCATTGCACATTTATGTGGTGGACTTATGTTCAGTTTCTGTTTTTTCACTTTATGTGATTTCATATTGACATTATCTTTTTATTTTAATTTTATTTGTTGTGTGCATATGTGTGTGTGTACCATGTGAGTGTGAATGCATGTGTGCTCTTCCAGAGGACCAGAGCTCAATTCCAAGCTCACAACTGTCACTCTCCTGCTCCAGAAGATCCAACATCCTCTTCTGGCCTCCATGGACATTGACAGGCATACTTAACACAGGGACATATAAACATATACATAAAAATTATTTAAAATTAACATACATTTCAGCAAAAGTCCAGGGCTTAATATCATTAGTAGAACCCACTGACATTGTACATAGTAGAGTATATTCACACACACACACACACACACACACACACACACACACACACACACAGGAGGTGGGGAGGGAGGGAGAGAGGGAGAGAGGGAGATGAAGAGAGGGAGAGAGGGAGAGAGAGAGAGGAGAGAGAGAGTACAGCAGGTGCAGCAGATAGAGTTAAGGTGTTTATACAGTTAGGATTTGCTAAGGATGGCTCTAAGAACCATTAAGAACCATGATATCTCTGGATCTTCCCAGTTGAGGTACCTCTAGGGCAGAACAAAGAGGGAGGTGTGTGGAAGGAACCTGGGGACACTGAGGTTGTGGTGGCCCCACTGTTGATACGCCACCATGAAAAATGCTTCCAAACTCCTGAGGAGATATAAATCTACAACATGAGAAGGGGTAGGAACTACCTGGACTTTTAGGAGGTTACTGGGTCTCTGTACCCATCAGTGGATGAACTCGTGTGATAAAGGAGTTAATGGGTTAAGACTTACTGCATCATTTTGAGAGCCAGTCAGTTATTTAGATAGGTTTCTGCCACTTCCTGCCTCAGGACTCTGTCAAGGAAACTATCACTAGATGGTGCTCTTTAACCTTAAACCAGAACCATGAGCTCAAATAAAGTTCTCTTTATAATTTACCAGTGTATTTATTCTATAACCTACAGAGTCTAGTTGTGTTTCTGTTGTCATATACACACATGTGTGAGAACATCCACTAGAGTGTGGTGATCACAACAGCGACCACACTCATAAAGAGAACATGATGTTGGGAGGGGCTGGGGGTTCTTGGGTGGAGTTAGGAGGAGGAGTGAGAGGTGAATACGACCAAAATACATTGGATGCATGTTTAAAAGTCCTAGAGAATTAACGAACATGTATTTTTAAACTACACTTAAATCCTATATAAGTGAAAAATACCCTCATTAGAGTAGAAATCCTGCAATTCTAGTGATAAAGGGAGTTTTTGCCATTTGTAATAAGTGAAGAAACTGATGTAGAAACTCTTAACAATCTCCATCTAAATGTCCCTCTTCTAGAATGTAGTGGCTAACAACATTAATTTCACCTCTTGATTTCTCCCACAAATGATCATCTACTTTTTATTTTATAATTCATTAAATAAACATAATACAAATTTTAAATGATACCCATAAATGTTAGGTTTTATAACAATTGTTTAGTATTTTGTAAGTTCCTTATGTATAATGAGCACAGGATAAATTGCAATCAATGTCATGATTAATTCTACATTTTTATTTATAGATTTCACTTAATATCAGCTATTTTTATTTTATTGTGTGTGTGTGCATGTGTGTGTACAGGTGCCCATTGAGGTCAGAGGATCCCTCAGGAGCTGGAATTACAGGTGGTCATGAGTTGCCTGACATTGGTCCTGTGAACAGAACCCATGTTTTCTGCAAGTAGGAACACCCTCTTAACCTCTGAGCCGTTTCTCCAGTCCCAGTTTGAGATATTTTAAACAATACAAGCATGTCTGACAAGTTATTTAAAGTCTGACTCCAAGTAATTTAATGTATACATTCATGTTTTATCCAAAATCCTGGTGAACATCTTCAAACTTAATCTAAAGTCCAAGGAATATTGCAAAGAACAATTGTATATTCACCATCTACTATGCAGTTTATACTTTGTATTGACATTATGCATCTCTCTCCCCATTCTTATATTTACCCTAACAGTCTCCTTTTCATATGTATTTCAAATTTAGATGAAGGCAACAGTATGCTTTACCCTAAACATGTCTGATTGAAAATAAAACGGATCTCACAACTTGTGTTCTCCCCGCTTTGAGCTAAAAATTTTAATATATAGTTAGATTAATTGTTAAAAATAATTTAAAAAAATAATTTACCTCATTTGTGGTATTATGTTGCTAGTAATAGGAAATGTACTGGTCTTGACTGCTAGTATAAGGTGGTGGGAGTCTAGATCCAGGTTTAGTGTTTTTTTTTTCTTTTTCTTTTTTTACTTTCTAACAATATTTTATTCTTTTCTAATTTTTTTTATTTGTTTCCATTCCAAATGTTGCTACCCTTCCTGGTCCACCCTCCAAATGTTCCCCATCCCCCCTCTAAAGGGTGCCTCCCCACCCTTCACCCACCTATCTACTCCCATGCTGCCCTCCACATCCCTCTTTTTGGGGGGGGGGCAATCAAGTCTCTACAAGATTAGGCACTTACAGAAAGAGAGGGAATCTCTCAACTATGGACCATGAGCAAATCCTTGTAGTTCTTAGCTCTTTGTGATTTTTCTTCTCTATTCATACTTCAGTAGAGGAGAGGAGGGATCTTTGTCAGGTTCCTGAGGGATCCCATCATGGAAGTCCCCTGTAAACATCTCTGTTGTTCAGTTACCTACTGTCAACATCTCTCTACTTCCTTATTTTGCTTCTTCCTATTTTTTTCCATCTTGTCTTAAAACTGAGACTATGGGGCCTGGGAATGTTGCTCAGTTCATAGAATCCTTGTGTGGCCTGCATGAAGTCCCGTGTTTGAAACCCATCACTGCTAAAGCTGTGTGTGTCTGTTATCCCTGCACTTGGGAGGTGGAGGAAAAGAGATCAGAAGTTCAAAGTCATTCTCAGCTTCATAGTGAGTTCAAGACTAGCCTGAGGCTACCTGAGACCTGATCTCCAAACCAAACCAAACCAAACCAAACCAAACCAAACCAAACCAAACCATCTGACAAAAAAAAAACATCCCAAAGTCTCCTACTTGCTATGAAGCCAAAAATGAAGTTCTGCTAGCATGTGGGTGTAAACAGTGGTTCAGAAAGTATCTGTATTATCCCATTGGAACTCCTAGTAGACCTCCACGTTTTCTTATAATACTTGAAGAATTTATAGGGGAGAACTGGAATCACAGCTTGAAGACCATCAAGAGAATAGGCTGAACTTTTTATTAGGCAAATTGAGGGCTACTATTGATTGCAGGGTGACTGGAAGATGGAGGATGACACAGCATGTGCTCCAGGACACTCAGTTGCTATTGGTACAGTTCTTCTTGAGTGTTTTGAATACTTCAACCCAGGGAATGGCGTACACTGAGAAGTAGCACTGAATTTCCTAAAACAACAAAACAAAAAGACCAATACATGTATCTTCAAGACGAACAAGAGCGGGGCCTGGAAGTACCCTGTAATCCCAGCAATTGGGAATCTGAGGTGAGAGGTTTATAGTAAGAAATGGGCTCCATAGTTAGACTCCTTCTAAAAAACAAAAGAAACAAACAAAAAGTTAAGATAAAGAGGCCAAAATGGAAGGTTATAAGGAAGAGAACATCAAACCCGAGGCTGGGTAAAGTAGCAGTGCCTCATTGTCCCTCCAATCCTGAGATTTATGTCCTTTCACTCACATGACAAAAGGGTTGCTAAGACTATTCTGAAGAAGGTCCTGTCTGTGGTCAGATTTGGAGTAAGACTAGGGGCTACCAATCCATACTTACTGTGGAAATCACTGATTCCATTTTCTCACCATTGCCATTCACGTGGTATTTACCATGTTCTCTCTCTCTGGGTTTCTGTTGGATCTGCATCTCCTTTCCGTGCCTTCCTTCCTTCCTTCCTTCCTTCCTTCCTTCCTTCCTTCCTTCCTTCCTCCCTCCTTCCCTCCCTCCCTCCTTCCTTCTCTTTCTTCTATCAACTTAGCTATCCATCCACCCACTCACAATCTACCCACATGTATCTGTCCATCCTTCCACCCATTCTTTCCTTCTATTTATACTTCCTTTCATTCACCCAAACTAATGATTTTATGTTCTAATATGAAGAGGAAGCCCAGGAAAGGACACATTTGTGTGTTGAGAATCTCCAAGTCATTGTTACTAGGTTGACTGTATAGTTTACGAACCAAACAAGGACATGTTATGAGCAAAAGATGAGGCTAATAGTGATTACATTCAAAATGTCGACAACACTTGGGAGGCAGAGGCGGGCAGATTTCTGAATTCGGGACCAGCCTGGTCTACAGAGTGAGTTATGTCTACATTGACCAGGATGATGCTGGGCACAGAGGGACGTATGGCCATCCTTATCAAATTCACTTGAAGAAAGTTAAGAGAAAGTTACAGGGCTGTTAGGATTCCTCTGTGTGTTGGACCCACTCTGACTATGCCCACAGATGTGGTAATGGTGTGGGGCAGTATTAAGCCAGCCTCCTGCTGGATTAACATGAAGTCTGCTGGGGACTGAGGTACCTTTGGGGCTGAAGGCCTGTCAGGAGGTCCCTCATCAGGCCACCCACACAGATTTGTTTTTCTTAGTCTACCCCTACAGCAGTCAAATTATTTTCAAATGAACATTTCCACTTCCAGCTAAATAATATACTTAATAATTAACTGCTTCCCTTGGCCTGAGCTGTCCCCTTGTAGTTCAGCCACCCAACTTCTCCCTTTGGACCCCTTTCTCCTCCTTGTGATTCTTCTAGCATCAACAAAAGAGGTATCATTCATGAGATGTTCTTTCAAGCAAGCTTGAGTAGATCCCAAGCAGGTCTGCTTTCTCATATGCTAAAGCCATGGGGGAAAGCTGGCTTTATGTGAATGAGCTTGCCCAGCACCTTGTGAAGTTCCCCTTTCTGGATATCACAGAGATTCGTCTCTGTCTTCAAGCAGGTGGTCCGCTGCATTTCCAATGTGATGTGATACTCCAGATGGTTTGTCATCTGTGGATAGTGAGGAGAAGGCCAATGGTGAATAACCGCTTCTCCCCATTCTGGCTTCTATATGGGCAGGAGAGCTTTACGCCTTGCTCCTTGGCAAGAGCCCAGTCTTGCACAGTGGTGGGATCCTTGCTCTTCTTTTTCCTGTCTGACTCCTGTCCTCTTTTAGTCACCCTTTGAGATATCACCAAGAGTACCCATCTTTCTCCATGGGATCAGCCATCCCCTGGACAGCATTGAAAAGGCTAATTGTTCCAGACAGTAATGTGTCAAGTTTTCTGTGAAAGGCTAGATAGCAAGCAGGTTAATCTCTGTAGGCCATGTGTCCTGTGCTGCAACTTTCAAACTGCCCATGGCAACATAGCAATCCCAGATAGACATATCACAGCTAGCTGCAATAACACCGCTTTAAAAGACACACAGCTAGGCCAGTTGGTACTGGGTGGGTAATTTTTTAGTTATTATTGAAAGAACAGATTCATCCACTTTAGTGAATACACATTTCTTAAAACACCCACTTTCAGTTGGGGATGATAGCATAGACCTAAACTTACAGCACTGTGGAGGTTGGCACAGGAAGCCTGCAAGGTTGAATCTAACCTAGATCTTTTCAAAACAAAACCCCGTAATTTTATCAGAGCATGGGGTCCCTCTGGGGAGGAGAGACAGGGAAGCCACACACTCACCTGCTTAATAATCTTCAGGATTCGAATGATCCTGAAGTTGTACAAGTCTTCACTGTTCTTGTTGTATTCATCTGTGATATAGTTCAGTGTATCCTTCACATAAGAATCCAATGCATTCACCTCTTCAGTCCATATAAATGTTTTCCTCTTTACTTGGTAGCTGAAGGCCACCAGGGCCACCAGAATGACCAACAGGAGCCGTGTTGCCTCCCAAGATCTGGCCGTCATCTTTCAGCTGGAGAAGATTGAAAAGATCCTCCCACTTCATCTGTTGGGTCAAACTGCCCACAGCTTCTCTTGGGGCAGTCTTAAGGGAAGCATGTATTCACACCACAGCTCTCCTCTCTTTTTCCTCCCATCTGCCTACTCTAGGAACACTGCAATAACTGAGAAGCTCACTCCCACTATCAATCACACACACACACACACACACACACACACACACACACACACGTTTATACATATTTGTCGCTGCTCCTTCAGTCAAGCTAGAGGCTTCTTTCCACTGAGCTTATGAATGTCATGAGGGGTCATAGAACACTTGAAGGGTGGACATCCGAGGAGACATTAGGGACACTGGATCTCAGGAAGCATAACATAATTAGCAGAACTGTATGAGGAGAAGCTTATCGGGAGGGACTGGATCTAAGGAAGTCCTCTTCTTGGATACTGTTTCCAGGCAACATGTCAAAGGAGCAGGGGGCTAGGAAGAGAGAGAGCAGCAAGTATCCGGAAAGCTGGTGACACCTGCGTGTGGCTGACTCCATGTTTTACATGTGGGTAGGAAGTTGAGGTGGGGGGGGGATGCCAAGAGTTTCCTGCCTGACAAGTTAGGTTTCAGCAAGATAAGGCCCCAAAGGAGCCCTGCCATAGATTGGTATCAAAGGGCAAGGACACAGGCATGTGGGGCTGGCAGGATGCAGCCCTCTGTATGGTGTAAGCTTATGAGATATTAAGAGGAAACCTATAGGTCAGTGATTCTCAACCTGTGGGTTGCAACCCCTTTGGCAAACTTTTATCCAAAAATATTTATAGGACAAAATGTAACAGTAGCAAAATTACACTTATAAAGTAGTGACAAAAACAGTTTTATGGTTGGGGGTTAGCACAAGATGAGGAACGATATTAAAGGGTCACAATATTAGAAAGGTTGAGAACCACTGCTGTACGGTATTTTTCAGTAGGGTACAATACCAAAAGAGATAGTGAAAGCTCCTACAAGAGAGGTGTGAGTGAATACACATACCTATATACCTTTGCTCACACGGACATGGACATGCACATATATGTAAACATATGCATCCACACCTCTGCCCTAAGTATGGATTCATATTGATGTATAAATCTACGTACAGACACACGCACCTCCATTCCTACCCTAAGTACATACTCTCATTGATCACTGTGTAGTTATTTCCTCTGAATTGGAGCATCCTCTTCTTAATCGAGGAGACTCATTACAACTAAGGAAGTAATAAAAACTTAGAAGTCTCAGGAAGTTCTTCAAGTACCTCCCGAAGGTTAGATAAGCAATCTTCCCCAGCCTTGCTGCAGACAAGTTGTTCAAACAACTGTAGAAATCTCATGAGTCATTGCCTATGCTGGAGTAGGATTTTCAAGGATGGAGTTGTCTTTAAGTCACCCACACTTCTATAAGTAACCCCCGCTCCCACATACTCCTGAAGGTAATTCCAATAAAGTCACTGGTTCACAAAACTAAAATCAGAGTTGAAACCAAGATGCTTTTCTTCAGTCACATATCGTTGCTACCTTATCTGTGGCCCCACTGGGTGGGCGTCCTTCTCATATGGAAGGGTCTAGGGTCTGAGACTTGCACCATCGAACCTCCATACCTACTTGGTGTCATTTGAAGAGCAAACCCTTCTTGGATGTCTGGCCATTGAAGGAGAGCAAGGAGCCAGAGACCATTTCATTTTAGTGCTCCTCTGTTCTTCAACCTCTGGCCATTTCACGAATGCGTAAACACCAGCAAGGAGTGTAGGTAGCTTTCCCACCTACTGTGAAAAGCTTGAGTTCTTTTCTGGCACCCAGTCTGATTCCCGTCTTCACAAGTAACAAAGACTCCATTGTAACAGTGAGTAGACTATTTATCCTCAAGGTTGCAGGGATTTGCCTAATGTTTGAAGCTATGATCTTGGGGTTGTTGGCTGTATAACCGTCGCTTCAGGTAGATGAATGTGTAGGTGGTTCAGCTAGTTGTGTCTAAAATTTCTCACACAGCCTCCAGCCCTAGTCTGTTTGTAAGGTCTCTGATTTAAAGCAAGAAAGGCAGCAGATATAGCCAGCATAAGAGTGCACATATTTAATTTGAGCACAAGGGAAGCACAGCACCGTCAGAGAGTGCTGATCTGTTCTTTGCCCTTTCCTGAAGTCTGACTCTACAATCCTGGGCATGAGGCTCAAGCACCTGCGTAGTCAATTGGCTCTTCCAGGCTTTAGAGTCCGTAGCATTTGTTTTCCTTGTTCTTCCCTAAGCGTTTGTTTAACTCTCCCAGATTTAAAAAAAAAATTAATTTAGTTTGTCACTTCTTGTTAATATTTTAAATTTAGATTAACAGTAAGTATATCAATTCATAGAGAATTAAATTTGTGTCATACTGAGAATTATATTTATTATAGTTTTTATTCACTCCTTTTTTATTCCTTTCAGAAGACATTACAAGTTTTCATGTGTATTTTGCTTGTTGCTGTTGTTCAGCCAGGTGGCCTTGCTGATCTGGGCTGGGCTCTCTTTTGCTTTGAGGCCTGAGCTAAATAAGGCCCACCTCAAGGTTAATCTCCATTGTCAAGTTCATCGTAGATAGAACCACTGTGGAAACGTGAGTCTCTCATATATATATATATATATATATATATATTTTTTTTTTCGAGACAGGGTTTCTCTGTGTAGCCCTGGCTGTCCTGGAACTCACTTTGTAGACCAGGCTGGCCTTGAACTCAGAAATCTGCCTGCCTCTGCCTCCCGAGAGCTGGGATTAAAGGCATGCACCACCATGCCTGGCTTACAAAAAAGATTTGATTGAGGAAGAAAACTCACTCCGAATGTGGTTACAATTGCACCGGGAACCTTAACTGAATAAAAAGGAGAAAGCTATCTCTCTCTACTTCCTGACTGCAGACACAGACAACCAGCTGCCTCCTGCTCCTGCCATCGTGTTGTCCCTGCCGTGCCGTTCCCTCAAACGGTGAGCCCAAATAAGCCTTTCTTATCATAGGCTGTGTTTGCAATGTAGTTTGTCACAATAACAAGAAAAGTAAGTGATATAGTACATATAAAACAAAGTAAGTGATGCGGCACCATGACCTCAGCTTTTAGATCCCGTGGCTATGGTTACACGGTGACTTAGAGCTTTACTGTCGTGACTAGACACCATGACTAAGGCAACCCTTATAAGGACAACATTTAACTGGGGCTGGTTTTCAGGTCCAGAGGTTCAGTCCATTATCATCAAGGCCAGTGCATGGTAGTGTCCAGGCAGACATGGTATGAGAGGAGCTGAGAGTTCTACATCTTCATCTGAAGTCTAATAGGAGGGGGGTCCCATTGCTTATCCTCACAGTGACATACTTGCTCCAACAAGGCCACACCTACTCCAACAAGGCCAAATCTCCTAATAGTGTCACTTTATGGGCACAGCATATTCAAACCACCACATATGGCAAAAGCATCTTTGCCTATGTAAGAATTTGATGCATATATAGAGAGATCTCCTTGGGCAATCTGGGTAGATTTAACATAGTCACGAAAGTCCCTGTAAGGATGGGTGGAGGACACACAGTCAGAGAAGTACAAGAAGACCATGGAAGCACAAGGGCTTTGAAGGGTACTCTGACTCTGGAAGAAAGAGCCAAAGGACAAGAAGGACAGTGACCCTAGAAGCTGAAAAGAGAAGTGGGTAGCCTCTCACCTAGAGCCTTAAGGAAGTCCTGCTGGCATTTGATTTTAGTCCAGTGAAAACTGTGTTACCTTCTGCCTTCTGTGTAAGAAATCTGATCCATTTTAAGCCACAACCATTGCAGCACATGACATAAGCATTGTCAGAAAACATCTTTACTCATTTTGATGCTTCTCACAATATTTAACTTTAACTTAAAAATATGTATTTATGAGGAATGAATTCTGCTGTACTGTGGCAGTGTAGAATCCACAAATTTAATGATGAGACTTATTCATTTCCTAGAACATTTTCCTAATGTCTGTGTTAAAGTTTGTTTGTGTTTCCAACATCTAGATTAGAAAATTTCTAATTATTTTTTTCCTCCTATGGGAGTTGAAATTTCTTGCTTCTTTTTTTTTTTCTTTTTTTAGTTTTTCGAGACAGAGTTTCTCTGTGTAGCCCTGGCTGTCCTGCAACTCACTTTGTAGACCAGGCCTGCCTCTGAAATCCGCCTGCCTCTGCCCCCCAAGTGCTGGGATTAAAGGCGTGTGCCACCGCCCTCCCCCCCCCCCCTGCTTCTTGTTTCTTGTAGCCAGGTGTAACTGCTGACCAAAGAGGGTCAGGACAATGAAGAAGGTGGCGTCACATGCAGCACCCTCCCCACCCCCACCCCCAACTATTGGCCTTGAACTTGGCAGTTGGTGTGTGCTATAGCAACAACTGATTCCATTTCCCAGGAATGAGTTCACCAGATTTCCAGGAGTTCCTCTGACCCTGGGAACTCTTTCCAACATTGTGTAAGGAGAGATGGGACAGGTACAGTGCCTCTAGGCTACAGCATAAGTGGCACATGTCTAGGCAAAGCTTAGGGGAGTGCCCCAGAGATGTACATGCAGAGGGTATTATTATGGATGTTTGTCATGCCAGGGTTTGTATCACCACAGGGTCAGGGACCTCTCCTTCTGTTTGGGGTGGTGAGAAGGGATAAGGCAGAGGACTGGAGATAAAGGGCTTAGACAGAAGAACAAAGGAGGCTGTCAGGAGCACAGGGCTCTTGTGGGCAGGGCCATGTGGAATCCTGAGCCTAAAAGGGCTTTATCAGCTGTGGCAGTACCATCCCTTTACCCTGTGTCCCCAGCCCCTAGGGACAGTCATGTTGTGGAAGGTGCCCATGCTTGTAGGACTGATTGTGCTAGGCACTCATATATGGACCATTAACAAAGAATTTCTAGACATTACTAAGGATCTAGATTATTTTGTGGCATCCGTGGAGTTTGCTGTGGCTCAGTTCAATGACAACAATCCAGAAGAGAACACATACAGGTTGCTAGAAGTTGGCAGAGCCCAGAAAAAGGTGAGTCCATGTGCGCAGCATTATTCCCTCATGAAGAGCCTTAGGCTGGGGCTTGGGGTGGATTGGCATCAGCAGGGACTCGTGAGGAGAGAACTGGACCTGCAGAACACTCTACAGTCAAGGATCTAGAGACACTCCCTGACCAAGGATACATTTACTTTTTCCCTGTGGGACTCCATCTCGGGCTGTTGTTAAACCTGGGCCCTGGATCCTGGGCCCTAGGAACCCTTGGTACCAAACACTTGACCACCTTTAGCTTCCTCACAGCTGTGGAGATGCAGGCCTAGCTCATCATGTGGAGGTGTGGAATAGATGTGATGGAGTATGTCCTTAGTATGTGCCAAGCATAAATGTAGGTAAAGACTTCTAGTGTGTTTTGTTAACTTATGTTGTGTATTTGATGTGTGTTGTGCAAAGATGGTGTACTGGCTAGTTTTTGTGTCAACTTGACACAGCTGGGTTATCACAGAGAAAGGAACTTCAGTTGGGGAAGTGCCTCCATGAGATCCTGCTGTGGGGTATTTTCTCAATTAGTGATCAAGGGGGAAAGGCCCCTTGTGGGTGGGATCATCTCTGGGCTGGCAGTCTTGGGTTCTATAAGAGAGCAGGCTGAGCAAGCCAGGGGAAGCAAGCCAGAAAAGAACATCCCTCCATGGCCTCTGCATCAGCTCCTGCTTCCTGACCTGCTTGAATTCCAGTCCTGACTTCCTTTGGTGATGAACAGCTTATGGAAGTGTAAGCTGAATAAACCCTTTCCTCCCCAACTTGCTTCTTGGTCATGATGTTTGTGCAGGAATAGAAACCCTGACTAAGACAGATGGTATACCATTACCTGTATAGATTCCTAAGTGCCCACTGTAGTCAGCTCTTTTTTTTTTTTTTTTGGCAATCTCCCCATCAGTCCTCTGTGATGAGTATTCTTCTGTAGTAGGATTTCCTGCTTGGGTACTCTCTGAGTTTTCATGTATATATTTTTGTTTAAGGGTATGTCAATCATTCTCAATAACTTCTCATAGCATCTTGAGCAAGTTTTAAAACTGGATGATGTGACTATGCATTCCCCACAGTGTGTCTCTGAGAGGAGCACTTGCGTGCAATCACCACTCACATGAAAGACAATAGATTCCCCCAAGTTGCTCACATCCCAGCAAAGGTGGAGCCCTGCCTGCTTCTTGTTCTCTATCAAAGGAGTGGCATAGCAGGCACTTCTTAACCTAGCCCATGATGATCAAGGGAATGAGAGTTGCCACGTCATCGCGTGTGGCTGCAGTGTGTGCAGGTTGCTTCTTGTGTAGAATTTGATGGTGATCCTATGAATGTGCCATACCCTACATATCCATGCCCCTGAAGAGTGCCAGACTTCAGCAGGAAGTGAGGAAGAAGACTGGTATGTGTCCTGTGGCTCTCAAAGGCATATTTCTGTTAACAAACACTGATAGGCCAGCCATATAGATGCTATTTATAAGCACAGGCATATTCCAAGCATTTGCCCATTTTCTACTTGATCTTCCTTTTTTTGTTTTTGTATTTATAAAAAAAAACACAAGTATTTATCAACTTTTTGCATACTTTCTTTTCTACAGACATGGACAATGATTTTTTTAATGGATTTGGAGATGGGCCGCACAATTTGTAAGAAGCATGATGAAAACATCCATAATTGCCCATTGCTACAAGGCTCAGGAGAAAAGAAGGTTAGAGAATAAAACTATTTCTAATTATAACTGATCTTTTGGGAATAAAAAGATAATCAGGAAAGCCTGGGACAGGGGTTAGGAAAGGTGTGGGAAATTCCAGGTAGGATGAGATTACATCTCAGGACTCCCTCACTGGAAACAGAAAGGACCATCTTTCCCTCATATGCATTTATTTATTATTTTGTTTTAAAAATATTTCTATTAATTATTTGAGAATTTTATACAATTCTGGTTCTCCTGTAACTCTTCCCATATCTTCCTCACTGGCTACTTCACGTCCTAATTTTTTTTATTAATCTATGGAGTCTAGCTTGTGCTACCCATCTATTTCTGGATGTGGGGTGATTAACCGGATGCAGTTGACCTACCAGGAACTACACAAAAGATGCCATCTTTTTTTTTTTTAACATTTCAATTTTTTATTAATTTATTTATTTACATCCCAAACGCTGCTCACTCTCCTGGTCCCTCCCCCACAGGGTCTCTCCCTCCACCTCCCTCCCCTTCTCCTCTGAGAGGATAGACCCCTCCTGAATATCTACACCCCTTGGGCACATCAAGTGTCTGCCTGATGAGGCACATCCTCTCCCACTGAGGCCAGACACAACAGCCATAAAGACCGAGCTGCCTGGCTGCTCCTAATATGACAGGGCCTCGTTCCAGCCTGTTTTTATCCTTTGGTTGGTGGCTCAGTCTCTTGAGAGCTTTGAGGGGTCGAGGTTTGTTGGTTCTTTTGGTCTTTCTGTGGGTTTCCCATCTACTTCTTACCTCCTGGTTTCGAGTTGGGCTGGTTTTGGTTGGCCTTTCATTTGGTCTCTGCTCCATCCCTGCATTTGTTTTAGACAAGGTAAGTTTTGGGTCGAAAGTTTTGTGGGTGTGTTCATGTCCCTATCCTTCCACTGGGGGTCCTGCCTGGCTACAGGGGTGGCCTCTTCAGGTTTCATGACCATCTTGGCTAAGGTCACCCACATTGACTCTGCCCTATCCCAGGTCTCTGTGTTGAGGGGAGATATTCTCCCTTTCCCCACCCAAGGGAGCTACAGATTTCCATTGATTCTCCTGGCCTTCTGGGTCTCTCTCCTGTCTCTCCCTGCACCTAATCCTACTTCCCCATAACCCTCCCCTTCCCCTCTCTCACCCATTTCCCTCCCTTTGCCTCCTATGATTATTTTGTTTCTCCTTATAAGTGTGATTCAAGCATCTGTGCTTGGATCTTCCTTCTTGTTTAATGTCTTTGGGTCTATGGGGTGTATCATGGGTATTCTATACTTATCAATGAGTACATACCATGCATGTCCTTTTGGGTCTGGGTTACCTCACTCAGGATGATATTTTCTAGTTTCTTCCATTGACCTGAAAGATTCACGATATCCTTGTTTTTACTAGATGAATAGTATTCAATTATGTAAATGTACCCCGTTTTCTGTGTCCATTCTTTGGTTGAGGGACATCTGGGTTGTTTCCAGTTTCTGGCTATTATGAACAGAGCTGCTATGGACATGTTAGAAGAGTTCATCTTAAGCAAACAGAGCTTGGCTCCCAAACCTAGGACACTCCTCTACTGCAGATGCCCACATGACTTCCATCTATGATAAACCATACTTGTGGCCCTTATTTGGCCTTTAGAGACCATCAGGATTCGGGAAGATGAAATTCTTCCTGTGGTCATCAGCCCAGTGTTAGGATCTATGTAATTTATCCACTTACTCTGACTTTACTGATAGATTCTGGGTGATTTTCAGTGACACCACTGTTCTGTCTGACATGTAATTTATGGGATCTGGGACCTTGAGGATGGCTTTCCATTGTGGGACCCTATCAGGGTTTGTTTTCTCCTTCAAACTAATGTCCTTGAGGCAGAATCATTTGGGGTGGTTTGTACTACTGTTCTGTTGGGAAGTGCTTGATGGAACCTTCGTTTAAGCACTGCTTTTATTCCTTCAGGATCCTTTGGATGGGGAAGTTCATCCACCATCATAGGTTGTGGGGTGGAGAGCTGTGAGGAGGAGAGGATGTCTCAGGGTGAAGAACCCAGGCAGGTCCTTTTTCAGTAGTTCCTTCTCTCAGGCAGAGGGATTTTGTGACTTGCATCCATTGTTCTAGTGGAGTTTTGAGCTTTATGCTCCTTGCTTCTGTAAAATGGTTGTTTCAGTTTTATTTTTGGGGGGGGGGGAGGAAAGGTTTTGTTCATCTTGCATGTGCATTATTTCAAAAAAAATGTTCTAACTTATGTATTATGGTTATTTTTTCAGGTGCATTGTGTTTTCCAAGTAGATGCGAGACCTTGGTTTTCTCACTTCACCATCCTGTCTAGCACCTGTGTGCCAACATAAGTGTGGGGAGGGGCTTTGGCTATATATAGTATTCTCCTGTTCTCTGGAGTATGACTATCCATAGCTCAAGGTCTGTGTGGTGCTAATGCAATTAAAAGAATCTCACAGCATCTTCTGGATCCCTGAGCAGTGTTTGGGGTCTTCTATGTTGTTTATTTGCTAAGGATGTCATCCTCAATGATAACCATCTTTTTTTTTTTTTATTGCCCTGCCTGCAGGTATAGATTTTGGAGTAAATCAGACTCCTTAGTTCATGTGAAGAAGTGTATGTATGGGCCAGACTGTTTGGTTTGTGTTCTCTTTCATTCATTTATGTATTCATTCATTCTTTAATTTCTCTATGCACCTCACCTGTGCATTCATAAGGAATGCAGAAGCCAGGCATAGTGGTGCCCACTTATAGTCTAACTTATAGGTTGAGGGGTAGGACCTTAGAAACCCACAAGCTGAATCCCACCTTAGGCAACACAGTGATGTAAAACTCACAGAGAAAATGAAAGTAAAGTCAATGAAAGAATACAGAACACTTTTTCCAGAGAATAGCCATTTGTCTCATGCTTCTATACCAGGAACCAGGATCACAGTGGTGTTCATTCTGCAGTGGGACCAGGCACAGACTCAGGGGTGGAGGGAAGGAGTAAATGACAGGCTAGAAGACCTTGCCCTCTTGAACAGCACAGGCTATCTGATAGAGCTAGAAGTAAACATGAGGTTCTAATGCGAGAATTTCAGGTACCTTTCTCAGTAACCGACAGATCCACAGAGTCAAAATCACCAAAGACATACACAATGTGAGAATTTATTAAACAAATTTGATTTTGTGATATATATATATATATATATATATATATATATATATATATATATATATATATATATATATATATTCAGTATGTGCACTGTTTTGAACCTGTGGATAACCATGTTTTGGTCCATAATCTGCATCTTCATGAACTTCAGAGAATGAATGTCATGTAGGTTGTGTTCTCTGACCACAGTGAAATTCATCTAGAAATTAAGGAGGGAAACACTTGAACATTTAGCTTTACATCTCTAAGTGCTAGCAGAGTGAACCCAAGTAGAATAAAGATTTTTTAAAAATGTATACTTAAAACATTCTTCATTCTTTCTAAAAAGGTTTTATTTTTAATTTTTAATTATTAAAACTATGTATGTGTTTCTGTCTGTATATTTATGTCCATGTGTTCATGTATGTCTAAGCTGTGTGTGTGTGTGTGTGTGTGTGTGTGTGTGTGTGTGTGTCTGTGTGCATTCATGTGTATAAACACTGGTATGTGGGTGCCATGGCACATGTATGGAGGTCCAAGGACAACCTTGGGTACTGGGGCTCACTTTGCATCTTTTGTTGCTCACTGGTTGGTGTGCCAGGTTTAATGGCTAGTGAGCTGCACGGGGTTGTTCTGTCTCTGCTTCCCATCCTGTCATAGGAACATGGTATTGCTGATATAACCTTCCATACCTTAGACTCATGTGGGCTCTGAGGATTTGAATTCAGATTCTTACGCTGGTGTGACTAGTGACGTACCATCTTCCCAACCCTCAATACATTCTGGAGTAACAAATCAGTAGGTTCCGCTGCCGTAGAGCTTTCAGAGACATACTGTTCTGCTGCTGTAGAGCTTTCAGAGACATACTGTTCTGCTGCCGTAGAGCTTTCAGAGACATACTGTTCTGCTGCCATAGAGCTTTCAGAGACATACTGTTCTGCTGCCGTAGAGCTTTCAGAGACATACTGTTCTGCTGCCATAGAGCTTTAAGAGACATACTGTTCTGCTGCCATAGAGCTTTAAGAGACATACTGTACATGTGGGAGTGTGCACTCCAGAGAGAAGACAAAAGAGCAGATGATGACATTGGATTCTATATCAAGACTGCCCTCATCCTAAATTCTTGTTTGAATCTGGAAAAAAATACAGAGTAGGGCTAGTGGGTTGTAACAAAAACACATAAAAGAAAACCGTTCCTTAATAGGGATAAAACAGTTGCTAAATTTTGGTAAACTAAATATAAATTTGGAGAAGAGAGTCAACTCACAAGCTTTGGTGAGAAGGGACCACAATACAGATATGGAGACCTCAGAGAGATGATAGTAAGATATGATGAGCCTGCTACTAGGAAGGAGGAATTTAAACAGAGATAGGAGTTGACTCTGGTGGGGAGACACAGGGTTTAGGCATGTTGTGAAGTACTCTGGGGGAAAGGATATCTTCGTTTTCAGGACCCCTTGCCATCACCGTTTTTTGTTTTTGTTTGTTTGTTTGTTTGATTGTTTTTTGTCAACTGCACACAAGCCAGAGTTATCTGGAAAGAGGAATCTATGTTGAGAAAATGTTTCCATTAGATTTCCTGTAGGAAGTCTTGTGGGACAGTTTTTTGATTGATGTGGGAGGGCCGAGGGCCCAGCCCTCTGTGGGTGGTGCCATTCCTTTGAGGTGCTCTCAAGTTGAATAAGAAAGCAGGCTGAGCAAGCCATGAAGAGCAAGTCAGTAAGCAACACTCACCAATAGCTTCTTTGTCAGTTCCTGCCTCCAGATTCCTGCTTTGAGTTCCTGCCCTGACTTCTCTGGATGTTGGATTACAAACTATAAGATGAAATGCACCCTTTTTCTCTTCAAAATGATTTCTGTGATGGTGCTTTATCATGGCAATAGAAACCTAAGACAGCATCCATCATCAGGCTGTCTTGAGTGATCATTTCCTTCCACCTGGAAGCTGTAGGAAGGTGTTTTGAACCATGGACATGTTCACATGTCCTGTCCCTTTTCCAGGCCAGAGTGATAGTTCTGCTTCTACACTGTCCCCAAGGCAATGGTTAGGTTCTGGATTTTTTTTTTATCTTCAAAGTTAAAATGTTCTGGTTTCCCAAGAGGTGGAGGGCCATTTATTTGAGCATGAGTCCTTTCCCATGCTGGCAATCTTCATCGCATTCCACCTTACTTATCCCCTTGCCTTATTTACTTTTCACCAGTCTCCCTAGAAGTGAGGCAGAGTGGAGCATTTCTCCGGAGAAATCTGCCACAGGGACAAATGGCAGATCCGGGTGTGGATGCATATGAGCAGATGGCCCTTTCTGAGTCCAATCAGCTTCTAGGCCCATGTTCATTTCTGCAGACCCATTTCCTCCCGTTCTGACTCTCCCTGGTACTAGGCTGCAAAGTACAGGCAGGACGGGCCTCAGGAAGGAGACAGAGGTGATGAGTTGGCCAACAGACTGTAGACACTTGAGAAGATGATCTCCCAGTTGTGACTTTGACCCCTCCCAATGGGGTCCTCTGAGGCTCCAAGATCACAGGCATCTGGTTTTTAAATCCAAATACATAAGACCTACCTTACCTCATGAGAATTTCTGTGACCCCCCCTACCAGTTCCAGAATTCTGAGTAGTAAGGGTAAACTGGTTGAACTTGTAATCCTGAATTCCACATCAGTTCTTATCAGGGATGGGCAGGGTGGGGATTGTGTGGGGGGAGGCAGGCCGGGAGATGCACAAGCAGTGGATATGTTGCTTAATACCCATGAGCCTGTGGCTTATGCCGCCAAGGTCTGGAAAATGTGGATTCCTCTTCTGCCTTCTGCTTTCAGATGAAGGATGGGTCAAGGTGGAGGAGTAGAGATGCCACTGGCAAAATGCCCTAGTCAAAGTGAGGCTCTTAGCACTCCAGGGCCTCTGTGGGCAGGGCCATGTGGGATGCATCACCATCTGCAGCTGCGCCACCCCTACACCCATGTATCCTTAGCTCTCAGTGCCGACTCTGAAGACAGCCATGTTGTGGAAGTCGGTCCTGCCTGTGGCACTCATTGTGCTGGGAATTCATGATTGCAGCTTCAAGTTTATAGAGATGGACAAGAATGAAGAGGATTTTGCCATTTCTGTGGAGCATGTCGTGTTCCACTTCAATGAAAACCAGGATGATGATTTTGCCTACAAGTTCCTGAGAGTCCGGAGAAGTCTTCGTCAGGTGAATAGCCTGCTTCCTGCCTGGTGCCTGCTTTTATTCCAACACCAGGCAGGGCTGGGTTTGTAGTAAGTTAAAACCAAGGCTTTGATTTGACAGATAAAAAAAAAACCACCTCAATTTAGTTCCAAACTTTGGACTTATTTTAAAGTGAGTGTAGCCTCTGAAAAGTAGGGGAGAAGGGAGGCACCGATGTCTCAATCTGAGTTCAGGATGAGGGAAATGGAATCAGGACTGAGGGATATCAGAACAGCCGAGAATGCGGCTGGCACCAGAACTGAAAGAAACAAGTCTCCCACAGCAGACAGATGGCAGCAAATGCGACATGATGACGGGTATCTTTGGGGAGCCAGGTGAGCTGGGCATTCATTGCTCAGCAGGGTGGGAATGTATACAGGGTTCGTGGTGATATGAGTATCACTGCTGGGATGACGTTTGTGTAGGCAGCTAGATGTGGAGTCAGACAGGGACCCATTCTTTCACACTGCTATGAAGGCCCTAAAACCCCGAATAAAACTCTAGGTCAGGTAGGGTGAATGCAGTGACACAGGGTCATGGGAGATAGAGAAGGTTGCTAAGTGATAGCTCTTTGAGTGGGTGGGAAGTGTAGGTTGTCACAGATAGACCGCCCCTTCCGCCCTCCCCCCAAGAGGATGAAGCAAGAATACTGAGGAGATCTGAGTCTCCTGGAAGGAGGGGCTGTGACTCTCCAAGACTTGAGTCATGGAGAGGGGTAATACTGAGATGTGCGTGTGCAGAAGGGGTGGGGCAGCAAGGAGACATGATGCCAAGCTGGGAGTACTGGGAACAGTACTGGGAGTACTGGGAACCTACTAGGTGCTGAGTTGGAGTTCTCCTGAGAACTCCCAAACGTTTCATTCACATGAGGCTTTCCAAGTGTAGTGGCCCACACAGCCTCTGGACTAGAACCTTCAGACTAAGATGAAGAGAATGGTGACTTGGTCACCAGGAAGTGGGAGTTGGAGCAGATGTGTGTGCTGGCCATGCTGAAAAGTGAGTGGTGCTAAGGAGGGACCTTAGAAGGTTTTTTTTTCGAGGCCAAAGGGGTAGGAATACTGTCAAATAAACAAGCAAACAACAACAAAAATAGAATAAAAGGGTTTGAAGGACTGAAGCAAACTGAGTAGACGTGTAACATTGTTGCAGTTCTGAAGTAGCCTTGTGGGACTATCCTCAAGGAAGTTGACTATAAAGCTGATAAAGCCTGCATAAATTCAAGTGGCATCAGCATCTATTGATGGAAAGTGTTACCACCGAGGCCAGTCTTTCTGTTGGCTTCTTTTGGATAGAATGATATTTCTTTCTCACATCATGATTCCCACATGAAGATCCATGAGCCAGGTAGAGTTGTGGAAAGTTACAGATTTGTGGCATAATCCTATAGTCACAGGTCTGGGAACACCCCTTGTTGCCCAGGGATACAATGCTCTCTGATCTTTCTTTCCTGTCCTTTGATGATTCCACTTCTTCAAGCAGATTCTAATCTTAGCCTCTGAACCATAATACTCCTCCTTCCTGGACTTCTTTTTTTTTTTTTTTTCCTTCCTGGACTTCTACCTGCTGCTTCCAGGCAGGGGTCCCAAGCCCAATTCACTGTGTGTGCTATGTAGAAAAGATATACATGACAGTACCTGTGTGCTGTTAGTGTGTGTCAGATATAAGTGGGTGAGAGTATTGTTGGTGTGAGTTGAGGCATGTGTATGAGGCTGTTGATGGGTTCTTGGTGGTGTTGTATGTCTGGCGTAGGTGCGTTGTTGGTTAATAGTGGGGATGAGGATATTGCCTTGTGCTTGACCTGAGTTCATCTTGCTGTCATCTGTGTAGATTCCTGAACCCCTGAACCCCAGAATTTCCAGGTCTGCTGCTGAGTGAGGCATGTGTTCCACCCTGAGAGAATTCCCTCAATAGATTTGCTTTTTCTCCATGTTCAAGTGTTTTTTGAGTTTTTAAACACCTCTGTTTATGGTGATGTCCTGTATAGGATTTTAATAAACATCGAGACTAGCATTGGGATAATTGATAGCCATTTTATTTCAGTACTTGCAAGATGAGTGGTTTGTGCAGTTAGCACCTACATTAAAGATACAACTTAAAGGGACTGGCTCTCTGCTCCACTTGCTTATGACAGATTGGCTCACCAGTGTCCTACTCTACAGTTCAAGGAGTGAGTCACTTAGCAGTCACCTCTGATGCTGCCTGGGTGAACACTTGTTAATCGTTGCAGTGTTCTGTGTGTGGCTGTACCATGTACAGATTCCTTGCTGAGGATTTAATTGCGTAAATATGTTGCACCCTGGATAGTCACTACTCTGTCACTAAGAACTACTGGGCATTTATCAGGGAAAATAGACTCAGAGAAGACTCAATGTTTCCCCTGTTGTACTGACTAGACCTTTGTGAGCTCTGGGGATCAAATTTTGTGCTTTGAGCATGCTAGGCAAACACTTTTCATCAGAGCTTTATCCCCAGGTAAATGGATGTATCTTTTGTGTAGAATTAAAAGGAAATTTTGGAAAAAGTAGATTAAAAGGTGGCTGACTATGGAAGAGTATGCCTGTATCCCTAGTACTTGGGGCTGAGGAGCAGTAAGATCGAATGTTAGATGTCATCTGGAGCTAGACTGACTGTCTAAAAAAGCCAAAGTGACAGCAACAAAGAAAAAAAAAAAACAACAAAAACAAAACCCTACCTCCCACACCACCCCCCAAAAATCAGAGAAACAAGATCGTAAGTGCTCTTTACTATTTATTTTCTGTCTGCTTAACTTTCACACTTTCTGCTTCTTTTTCTATTGAGTTCTCTTTCACTTATTTCTAATTAAATATTTTCTAACAGTTTTACAATTTCTTCTTGACAGAAATATGCACCGAAATATTTAGTAGACCTGGAGATGGGCCGTACGCTTTGTGGGAAATATGATGAAGACATTGACAACTGTCCATTGCAGGAAGGTCCAGGAGAGAAAAAGGTGTGGAATTAAATCAACCCCTTATGTCGACAATCTTTTGGGAAAGAATGCAGAAAGGACCATCTTAAGCAGGCAGAGCCTGTCTCTCAATGCTGGGGCAGTCTTCTGCTCATATCCCAGCTGCTTGGCCACAGGCAACCTGCAGGCACACACGTGGCCTCTGTCTGTGATGGAACCTTCCCTGTAGTTCCAGCCTTAAGCCATCAGAGACCTTTGAGATTCAGGAAAACAACAGGCTCTTGTTCTCCTTTTAGTCACCAGTCTTCCATTGTTTGATTTGGGAGGAATAAGAACTTGTTTTGTCTATCTGCTTGCTCAGGCTTCCCCTTTAACTCATGGCTGTCAAGGGTGGTTCTTGGTGACAACCTGGTACTGCTGTTCTGTTGGGAAGTTTCTAAACAGATAATTTCTCAAGCAATTCCCTGGTTTTCAGGACCCCTGGGAAGGGGTAGAAGTTCACCTCTCACCATAAGACTTAAGGAAACTGTGAGGCCAGGAGTTCTCAACATGAGTGACAGCCCCAGCAAGGTGCCTCCCCCCCTTTTTATTAGATATTTTCTTCATTTACATTTTAAATGTTATCCCAAAAGTCCCCTAAACCCTCCCACATCCCCCGCCCTGCTCCCCTACCCACCCACTCCCACATCTTGGCCCTGGCATTCCCCTTTACTGGGGCATATAAAGTTTGCATGACCAAGGGGCCTCTCTTCCCAATAATGGCCAGTTAGGTCATCTTCTACATATGCAGCTAGAGACATGAGCTCTGGGGGGTACTAGTTAGTTCATATTGTTCATCCACCTATAGGGGTGGAGACCCCTTCAGCTCTTTGGGTACTTTCTCTAGCTCCTCCCTTGGGAACTCTGTGTTCCATCTAATTGCTGACTGTGAGCATCCACTTCTGTGTTTGCTAGGCACTGGTATAGCCTCACATGAGACAGCTATATCAGGACCATAAGGTTCCTTTTTAAGAGATCCTGGGCTCAGGTCAGGGAGTTGTTGCAACTTATGTTATTGTTCTCATAGAGCTTTGAGCTTCATGAATCTTGCTATAGGTTACTGTGTTTCAACTTTTCTTGTTTGTTTTTTTTTAACTTAGTGTTTATTAATCATTGCATTTTTCCAATTTATGCATTTATGCTTTCTGTTTTTTTTTTTTTTCTTCAGGTACGCTGCACTTATATTGTGGAGACTCAAGTATGGTTTACTAAGTTCACCATCTTGAACAGCACCTGTGTGCAGACTTAAGTGGGGCAGGGGTCATTTTGTGCCTATAGCTAAAGGCCCCTTTACTCTAGAGGGTGACTGTCTGTAGTCTGGGGTCTCTTTTAGAACCAGGTCAATTAAAGTCATCTTACAAAATGTTCTGTGTCTCTAAATAGTTTTCTGTATTGACTGTTTGCCACAGATGCCACACTCAGTGATAGCCACACTCAGTGATAAGCAGTAGAGCTTCTATAATCATTATTATCACTCTATGTGAAGTGAAGAATATCGAGTAGATTCTGTGAAGTAGTTCACTATTTATTTTTTATTTATTCATTTATTTTTCCATCATTTCATATTTGTATGTAGTTCATTCATTCATTCATTCATTCATTCATTCATTCATTCTACAAATTCTCCATATCCCTCATTCACATGTCCAAAAGAAAGGCAGGACATTCTTCGTGGGAGCAGCCACCTGGATCATAGTGGATGACCCTTCTGCAAAGGATTGGAGACAGACTCCTATGTGTATGTCTGTGTGTGCATGTATCCATGTGTGTGTGTGTGTGTGTGTGTGTGTGTGTGTGATTGGGACTAACAATGACAGAGATTCTTCCACGATGGACAATGAAGGCTACTGACAAGAACATTTTCCCAATAGATTAGTCTTAGTGTTTTTATATATTCACTGAAGCCCATGTTTCTCACCCAGGTCCCAGTATGGCTTCTATGGCTGTCAGCACCGTTCACTGTCCCAAGAGAGACACAGTTTTGCCTTTAGGCTGAGGAACACTCATTATACCTCCTCAGATTCTGGGAATGACCTTGGAAGGACAAAAGACTATCAAGTGGGAGGGTGGAACACTACAGAGAAGGGAAGGCAATGGCAATACTATCTAGAAGAATACTCAGAATGGAAGGCTGGGTGGTCTTTTTTTTATCTTGGGTCTCTGCAATTTCAATTTCACTGATTTATGTTGAAGAATCAATTCTTTCTGGGCCTCCCCATTCTTGTGAGCTGGTCATAGTGCTCATGGGACAAAGTTATTAGAAGCATCCCTGTGCAGCTTCTTGAATATAGCATAATGGCCCTTTGACATGTGTATAGGATTTAGAACATCTCAACATCTGGCTTCTATTACTATGTTACAGCTATGTGTTCAGCACAGCTGGGATCCTGTGGGATCTCTAAGACTTGAAGGGTAGAGTTCTTGACCATGGACCCAGTGCCCTTTCTGATCAGCATTGCTCTTAGTCAGAAACATTTCCCCAACTCCTACTTCACATCAGGAATGTTCCTGACCTGCTTAGCTCTCACGATACAGGTATTGCATTCTGCTTTGATACACACAAAATCTTCCTTGGTTCATTTAATATTTCTTTCAGACATTAAATCTGTCTCCACTACAGTAAAAAACAATAGAACAAAAAACAAAAACCAACCAGACAACCAAACACCAAGTAGATTTTATGTCCCCAGGACATACTTGAGTTGTTTGGCTTTCACAGCTAAAGCTGTAAGATGGCTCTCAAAAGAATTCTACAAACCAAATTAATTGCAAGGTGTGTTTTGCCTAGGATCATTTGACTGATCCTAGTCCTCATAATATGGAAAAACAAAAATGATCATCTTTTCAGCTTCATTGAGTCAATGCTCAGAGCTCATTGCTAGGGCTTCTAATTCTATGTCTGTCTTCTGATGGACTCAAAGTAGTAGCTTTGTAAGGAAATCAGTATGTTCAAAGGCCATCTGCATTCCCACAATCATAGCAACACTGTTTCTAATAGCCAAGATATGGGAACAACCTAAGTGCTCACGACAGATGAATGGTAAGGGATTATCTGCCATGTATAATGAAATGTTCTTTAGTCATGTAAAAAGAAAATACTGCCATTTATGATGGGGTGGACATATCCTGAAGAGACAAAAGAGACATATAAAGGCAAATACAGCAAGACCTAACTCATAGATGGAATATAATGAAAACTCAAATCCACAGTGAGAGAAAAGGAGTAGTAGATGGTAATAACAGAGATTACAAGGTGGGATATATTGTTCAAAGAGCAACAAATTTTCAGGATGGTTATATTATAATAATTTATTCACTAGTTGAAATCCACTTACAGAGTAAAGTTGAAGTGTTTTTATTACAAGAAAAACAAATTATATGAGGTGATACATACTATAACTATTTCATTGTAAATATTTCATGATGTAAGATTACATCAAAATATCTTCTCTCTAAAATTATATTATTGTTATCTATCAACAATATCTCAATAAAGCCAGGAATAAAAGCGAAGAACATAAACACTGTCACTATCCTTCTTCATCACATAAAAATACAGGAATCCTCAAAGTCGAGATAAAAATGATAGAAATTTAAAAATTGGAGATGTTTTCTAAGATTAAAGGAACAAAGTAAGCCACAGCTGCATACGAAACTGCTTCAATCACACAGTAGCTTTATTCTAAACATCATTAGGAACTTGGAAACTGTTTTCCACTGAAGTCACTTCTCTGGGTATGTGTACAAAGGAGATAAAATCACTACCTATTGAAGATTTTGTACTTCCTTGCTCATTGAAGCATTGCTCATAAGAGCTGAGGTGGAAATAACTAAAATGTCTGTGAATGAGTCAATAGATCAAGAAAATGTTGTACATGTACACAAAGGAATAATATTCAGTCTTAGAAAGAGATTGGAGCATTTGCCACAACATGGATAGACTGAAGGACAACCATGCTTAGGAAAGGTAATGAGATGATAATTACCCTACTGTGGTGGTTTGAATGAGATGGCTCCCATAGGCTTTAAAAGCTAATCTCTCTCTCTCTCTCTCTCTCTCTCTCTCTCTCTCTCTCT
Source organism: Mus minutoides (assembly GCA_902729485.2). Taxonomy (NCBI): domain Eukaryota; kingdom Metazoa; phylum Chordata; class Mammalia; order Rodentia; family Muridae; genus Mus; species Mus minutoides. The sequence continues at coordinate 50,594 of CACVCL010019599.1, read as the reverse complement.
CTCGTTCCCTTTTGTCCCCTCTCTCTGTCTCCTGTTTGTGGATCAGATGCTGTAAGCTCTCAGTTACTGCTCCAGTGTCATGCCCACCATTCTACTGCCAAACTTCAGGCTATGCTGATTTCCTGCACTCTATCCCTCTGGAACCACGAGCCCCCAAATTAAATGCTGTCTTTAATAAATTGCCTTGGTCATAGTTTTTGTCATAGCAATAGAAGAGTAACCAAGACACACGTGTAGCAGGGGAGGGGACAGAAAATGGAGAGTTGTGATTTAAAGATATAAAACGGATCTGTAGGATGAACAGAAGTCAAAGATACAAAGTGGACCTGAAGGACAAACATATCTAGAGAGAAGTGCCAAACATGAACACTGGAGTAAACAAGTGCACTGTGCTCTGGAGTTTTACCGAATGTCTAGAATTTAGACTATAATCTAGACTCTAGATTATAGCTGCTCGTGCCACAAAGGGAAGTGGGTAATCTGTGGGCTGAAGTGATGGTTGCCAGGCTTCCATTGTTGGGTGCAAGGCTGTATTGAATGCCTTTCAAGGCAAACTTTCGTGCTTCATGACTTGAATTGGCATTGTCAAGATAAATATTGAAAACTTTGATAATTTCAAATGTTTTAAGTATTTTGTTAAGTTGTTTTCCAAAATGATTTTTACCACTTTACAATCTCAAAATATATTGAGAGTATATTTGATAATCTTGTTACTGAAATGTGAAAGGAATCAAAGAGTTATTGTTTTAAGTTATGAAGACAGTTTAAAAAATGTCACAAAAGGGTAAGAGCTACAAAGAATGAGGTAGATAAAGTTGCCAACATTAAAATAATGATGATGATAATGATGATGATGATGATATAAAATGGCAGGAAGCTGGGAAGGAGATGAGTTGATGGGTTCCAGGGGAGTTGAAGGAGGTGGTAGAGGTGGATAATATCAAAATACATAGTATGCATGATGAAATATTTAAAAAATAAATTAAGTATTATTTTTTGAAAAATTAAAGTTTGAATGAGAAATACTGACAAAAATTAAGATGGATAAATTACTAAGATGGAAAGTCCTACGGACAACAGACTTAATGTGCATATTTAAAATGAAACATTAATTATTCTATTAATTCCTCCATGGGTTCTTGACATTAATTTATAGAAAACAAAGACTACACTCAGAAAATGGCTAAAATGATTGATACTTTAGCAGCAGAAGGCATGCTGTGAAAAACCTGCCTATCCTTGGGCATAATACAAACAACATAGACGAAATCAAGTCAATAACTGTTCTAGACAACTGAGAGTTCTAAAGAGGCTGAAGGTAAGAGGCTGGGGATTGACACAACTCACTATCTCCCTACTTAAAACATGATCTGGCCTGGCTTGGGTTTGTAGCCCTTTGGTCTCATATCAACACCCTCATAATTAGGTGCATATGAGGGGCACTTTACCAGTTCTCAAAGTTGGCAGCACTGGTGAAATATAAAAACCACTCTTTTTTTGACTCTACTTCCAGGTCCTCTAATTTTACTGGTAAAATTAAGCCTGGCACACCAAGATTCCCCCAAGTTCTTTGATTATTTAAAGATGTATTAATTTTATTATTTTATGTGTTTGAGTCTTTTGGTTTGAGTCTGTCCCACCTGTGTGCTTGGTGCCTGAGAAAATCCAAAGATAGTGTCAGATTCGCGGGATAGTGTTACAGTTGTGGGTTACCAGGTGGTGCTGGGAATTTAACCTGGTTCTTCAAGAGACACAAGTACTCTTGAGAGTCCTCCAGCCCTACATTTGTTTTTTTATACAGAGTTAACATTAGGAAAAACATGAATACATTCTCAGTGACTAGAGCTTTGACAACGAATTGTAAATGTACATTTCTCTGCAGCTGTCATAAGCAATTCCCTACCTAGTTCTTTGAGTGATTTCTTACAGATACCAAAGAAGCAATCACTACATTACTGTTGGCCACAGCAGAGAGAATGGGAAGTCACCAAGTAACCCAGGGGTAGAGTGTTTAAATAGAGTCTAGTTTACAACTTATCTATACTCTATGGTCAAAATACTATTAATCTTTGCAGCAGGGGGTTGAATAATCACCCCCTGGAATTTACTAGACATGAATTTTGGACATCTGTGATGTCACACATGTGCAGCCTTGCCTCAGATCTGGTAGAACAGTAGAGGGAGAAGCTGATGGCCTAAGCACAAGAGCCCAGAGGACAGTTTTTTGGTAGAGTGAGGTAGACACAAGTAGGCACATAAATTCCCCAGTTGGAAGGTGCTTGCCTGCTGTCTCCAGCCCTCTGAACAGCTTGGACCCAAAGGCTAGAGGCCAGAAGATGAAGGGTGCTACTATGAGGCGGGGTCATATGTGCTATATTGCATCACAAAGCATTGCCTCACTGTAGAGCCTGGGCTTCAAGGTCAGGACTTACATAACTAACTGCCTGACCAGGGCATAAGTGTGAGCTGAAAGTGCGGGAAACCCAGAAGAACCACAAGCTGGGGTGGCCAGAGTGAAGAAGGAGCCGAGCAGGACGAGCAGGTTGGAGAGTCACATTAAGGTAGGGCCAGAGAACACTGGGTATACACCACCTATTATAGTTCCAATTTACAGGATAGAGTAGATAGTAGCAGCATGGGCCATGTGAAAACACACCAGGGTCTTCCTAGAGGGATGTTTCTCTAGATGAATGGATTGTACCCAGAATGGGAGGCAAAAGGAAAATTCCCTTGGCAGAGCCTCTTTAATTGGGGGTGCTATTGACAGGGTATTTTTAGACAAGGAGAAAGGTGGCTCTTATGGGTGTCCAAAAGAGTTATGTCTTGAACCCAGCTATGTTTATACTGAGAAGGTAGGTTGTTGTAAGATCCTTGAACTGCAAAATGAATCAGAATCAAATGGAGTCATTTTTGTGGTGCCTTAACCAGATATATAAATGAAACACAAAGCTAGAGGCTCTGATGCTGAGACTGACCTTGTGCTCTGTGCCTTGAGAACAAAAATGGTTCTCAAAGACTCTTCAAGGATCATACTCTTCTAAAAAAAAAGCCATTTAACTTTCCACAGAAGATAAACTTGCAAGGATAGCTACCCACTCATATGTATTTAACCTTGGACCAATGCCACCTTCATTACTGATTCTTGCAGCTACAGCTTCATTTCAAAAGTCTCATATAATCCTCCTCTTTTCAACTTTAAACATTTCTTATCTCAGTCTCCTTGAATGTGACCTTAAGGAACACATTTTCCCCTTGCAAGGCTCTGCTGTTCCTAAGTAAATATAAGTTTTTGTATATCTTTTGTATGAGGATTTGGGGCATATGTGTGTGTGTGTTTGTATGTGTGTGTGTGTGTGTGTGTGTGTGTGTGTATGTGTGTGTGTGTGTGTGTGTGTGTGTGCATCACACATGTCAAAGCATGCTTATGGAGGCCAGAGGACAGTTTGCAGGAGTTGCTCTTCTTCTTCCAATATGTGGGTCCCATGTATTGAATTCAAGTTTTCAGGTTCATCAGCAAGTGTCGTAACCCTCTGAGTTATCCCTTTGGACCTACACATAATCTTCAGAGAGCTTTTCTCTGTGTTATTTAGTTTGACAGACCTACCGACGCAGCAGTGGCTGCTTCTCTGCAGCTCAAGCCCCGAGGAGGCGTAGAGGACATCTCTTGTACCTTTTGACCGAGGGACCATGACAAAACCCTTGTGGCTCTTCTTGAGCCTCTTCATCATTCCAGTGGCCCTGACAGTTGGTGTGGATCAGTCCAAGAATGAAGTGAAGACACAGAACTACTTTGGATCCATTAATATCTCTAATGCCAATGTGAAGCAGTGTGTTTGGTTTGCCATGAAAGAATACAACAAGGAAAGTGAGGACAAATATGTCTTCCTTGTGGACAAGATACTCCATGCCAAACTTCAGGTAAGAAATTTCTATTCCCTGAGCATGTTCTCATACTGTGGCCCAGGTGGAGGACAGGTTGTGAAAGTAGACAGATGAAGCAAAAGGTGACAGTACAATCCTAAATGTGTGACGTGCTATGCACAAACCCACTGAGTCAAAAGCAATATACATATATGCATTTGCTATGCACGCTGTACTCATACTTGCATGTCTTATTTTCTTTACTTTTAATTTTTAAATTTATTCTTAATTATGTGCATGGATATGTGTGCCAGGGGGCAAGTTGAGTGTTCAGACCAGAAGAGGGCAATGGATTCCCTGAATCTAGAATTAAAGCAGTTGAGAGCCACCAATATGGGTTCTGGAAGCTGAAATCAGTGCCTCTTCAAGAGTGGTATGTGTTTTTAGCTGCTGAGCTCTGTGCGCTAATGTTTTAATCCAACATACATTCAGTAGAAGAAAAGAGATTCTGGATTTATTATAAAGGTGTGCCTCTTTTCACAGAGCCTTGCACTGTCCAGCTCAAAGGAACACTGTGCACCTGAAATCCAATGGGCACAGTGCTTTATGGCGCTTCCAGCAGTGTTTACTGCTCTGTTTAGTAGAAGGCTTTTCCAGTGTTGTCATTCAGGAATTAAAAATAGCAGCCTCCATTGATGATGTGACTGAATTGAAGAGGTTTTCAACAACTAGGTCACTGTTGTCAGAACTCACGCCTTCTCTACTTCAGGAAAACATGTCATTAACATTGTATTTCCAGGACGTGGTGGTGATGATGTAGTACCTTTTACTGGCTGGTTGTAGTCCACAACCCATCTTTTACATACTCTGCTTCACTTTCACTGGGAGCACGTACATTTATTAGTTGTACATTTCTCAGAAGCAATTTTTTTTTTCTTAGCTACAGTAGGTGAGATGGTGAAATGGCCAACATTCATCACAGACCATAGGGAGCAAGAAAGGAAAACCTCTCATTCTGTGTTGTATTTACAGGACAGGGGAGCAGCATGTCAGGGGAACTCCTCCTAGGCAATGTTTTCCCCACATAGAATGTGTAAGTGCCCTCATGAACAGACCATATACAATAAAATGAGAGTCATTGAGTGGAGTCCAGGACTCAGTAAGTGTCCAGCACTTCCAGATGATGTCAGTACATAGTGTTGACAAGAACTATCACTTTTGGAAGTGACCTTGAAGATATGGCCTGCAGTCAGAGCAAGGGTTAATGGTGTGGGGGAAGCTGCTGGGAGATGGGTCTCTCCAGAAGCCGAGAACCACGTAGGTGGTATATTTTGGAGGTCATCCAAGAGGCACTGGAAAGGTAGAGCAGAAAGGAGATGGGGGCAGTAGAAGGTGGTTGACACAGGGTGAGTTAATGAGACTGATAGAATTGGTCTTCCTGACCTTGGGAAGACATACAGAGTGCACTCAGAGCTGGGTCACCATGTGGGTGGTTGGGTTATTTATCTACTGGTTCCTTTCTGTCCATGGCTGAGAGCTGCTACAGGAGCCCTTGGTCCCAGCTAGAAACAGGAAGTCTCAGGCAATAACCACAGGAGCCTGGCACAGTGTTTGGGAACAATACTGATAGCATCTGCTTTGAGTGGAAAGCAGGAAGGAGCAGGGATGCGAGGGTGGAAGTGCAGCCAGGCACTCCAGATTCCGTTGGTGAGGCTTCCAGCAGGGCACAATGCCATGCTTGGCTTGAAGAGAAGGTCAAGATTTTTAATTAACTGTAGGAACACACACATATTAAGTTAGGAAGCACTTATGATGTTTGTGATTAAATTTGAGTTTCAAGGTTCTTTTTCTTTCCCTATAGGTGTTATTATTGTTGTGTTAGTGGCTGAACCAAGCATAGTCATGCTGACCCTCTCATAGCTTCTGCTATTGTGCTATGTCCCAAGTTCCCAAATTTGAGTTTTAAAAATAGCATCCTGGTTAACTTATTTTTAAAAAAGAAGTTGTGAAGATACAGCCAGGTTATCCACATGGCAGCATGGTCAGGCCTCTTGACTTAGGTTCTCATTTCTTTGTAGACAGCAATAAGAAAGCCCTCATTTTTTTCCAGGTTGGTTTATCAAAGATGGCAAATGTGTGAGCCTGGTGGGCATGTCATGTGACAGTTTTCCCTTCAAAACCAGGATCAGCTTCTAGATGCACACCCAATCTCTCTGTGCCTTTTATGCCCTTGAAAACAAAAAGGGAGTGCCATGCTTGCTGATGACTGAGGAGGACTCTCTGAGTTCTTCCCCTTCCGGAGAGACTTGAAGACTTGAGGCTCGCAGAGTCAGCATGGTGAGAGTTGGCAAAAGCCATTACAGATTGAGGAACTCCTACCCGAAATGCTGGGGTCAAGATGAATTTTAGGTCATCTGGATTTTGTACTCTTTGTCCACACATGAGAAGATATTTTGGAAGTAGTTTCCAAATCTTAAACAAAATGCCTTTATGTTCAATGCACATCTCATATACATAGCCTGAAGGTAATTGCACACTATTTTCACTAGCCTGCATTATATATATATATATATATATATATATATATATATATATATATATATATATATATATACTTTGATTGTATCATCCATTATCATTTTTGCCCCTCCTTCAATGCCCTTCCTATCTTCATATTTTTTGTTTTGTTTTGGGGTTCCACTGAATAACAAGGATGGGGAGTTATTGAAGCAAAGACAACTTAGCAGAGGCTATACCACTGAGGAATATGATTTCTTTAGCCCATTAGCCATTAACTGACCATAACTCTCCAGGGAGGGGTGGGGCCTCTTGAGCTTTTCTTGTTCATGACGGAATATGCATGGACCTAGCCTTGTTCTGGTAGCTACTAGTGCTGTGAGCTCCTGGGTCCAATAGCTGTGACTGTCACATCTAAAAGATAACAATTCACCCCACTCCTCCCTATCTGCTGGCTCCTACATTCTTTCTGTATTTTCCTTTATGTTCCCTAAGCTTTTGTAGGGTCTATGTAGATGTCCTGTTTAGGGCTGAGCACTGAACAACTACTATTCTCAGCACATTGATTAGTATGGGTCTCTGTATTAGCTCTCAGTTGCTGTAAACAGAAGTGTTTCTGACCCAGGCTGTGAGCTGTGCTAATCTATGTGCTATGGATATAAAATAAATATTTAGAGGGTACCCTTGTATCGACCAAAACCTGTGGCATAAGATCACATGGGAAACTTTTTATTCATAGCATCATGTTGATTCTTTGAAAGTTTTATATTTTGAAGTATTTGTGATTTCAGATTTTGGGATAAGGATTGCACAGATAGGACAATCCATTCCATAGTATTCGCAGCTTTCTCTAAGTCCATCACTAACTCCCAAACCCAAGGTGTAGATCTACTGGTGATGATATCCTGTGGTCAGGTGGTTTCCTCAAACACAGGTCAGAGTCACTTTTGCTAACCTTTAGAGCACAACAAAAATAAATTCAATCTTATTGAGGTTTGTAGAAAGATCTGATAAAGATCCAGATATCTGCTATAGTCCTTTCAAATCAAATGCAGGTTTAAATGAACATTAGAAGGAACCTTTGAAGAATTTGAACACTGTACTGGCTAGTTTTTGTGTCAACTTGACACAGCTGGTTTATCACAGAGAAAGGAGCTTCAGTTGGGGAAATGCCTTCATGAGATCTAGCTGTGAGGCATTTTCTCAATTAGTGATCAAGGGGGAAAGGCCCCTTGTGGGTGGGATCATCTCTGGGCTGGCAGTCTTGGGTTCTATAAGAGAGCAGGCTGAGCAAGCCAGGGGAAGCAAGCCAGTAAAGAACATCCCTCTATGCCCTCTGCATCAGCTCCTGCTTTCTGACCTGCTTGAGTTCCGGTCCTGACTTCCTTGGTGATGAACAGTTGTATGGAAGTGTAAGCTGAATAAACCCTTTCCTCCCCAACTTGTTTCTTGGTCATGATGTTTGTGTAGGAATAGAAACCCTGACTAAGACAAACACTAATGAATGAGTAGATATCCATTTACTTCATTAAGCCCACTACTTCTTCCACTACTTCTCCACACTAGGACCCTGTGCTGAACTGGAGTGAGGGATTTGGTCCAGGGAGGTTCCAAACTCAGGAAATTCACAGAGCTCGGGATGGGGTATCTGGTAAAGGGACTTAGGCCCAGGGTGCTGAGGAGCTATTCTCATCAGGACCCAAGGGAGCTTACGGTTCTGGGAACCATCTTTCCCTTTCTGCCTTGACTTTCTTTGGGTCATGAGGCATACTCTAGACCAGCAGTTCTCAACCTTCTTAATGCTGCGACCCTTTAATAGAATTCTTCATGTTGTGATGACCCCCCAACCATAAAATTAGTTTGTTGCTACTTCATATCTATAATTTTGCTACTGTTATGAGTGATAATGTAAATATTGGTGTTTTCTGATGGTCTTAGGCAAAACTTGTGAAAGGATCAGTAAACCCTCAAAGGAGTGATGATCCCGAGGTTGGAAATTTGCGCTCTAGACGCTGGAACAGGAGATGACATTAGAAAGACCTGCCTTCAGGAGGCTTTTAATAGTGTTTCACTCCAAGTGGCATTATATAAGTGTTCTCAGCAACAATGGAATTCAGCGATGGCACAGTTCTTTCCCAGACCATGTGGAGAGAGAAAAGTAGAGAGAAGAGAGAGAGAAGGACTCACATATTTTCCAAAGCATTTAGGAGTTAATCTAAAAATACTTTTAACCCAAATTTTCCCCGTTGTTTATTGACAGATCACAGACCGAATGGAATACCACATTGATGTTCAGATCTCCCGCAGCAATTGCAAAAAACCTTTAAACAATACTGAAAACTGCATCCCTCAGAAAAACCCCAAACTGGAAAAAGTAAGTGACTTTAAGTCCCATATAGGGTTATCAAAGCTTCAAGGTAGTTGGGAAATCTTAGGGGGGCCAGCCTAAGATCTCCAGGGGGATCTGGATTGCTCCCCACATGGAGTCCCAGAAGGTCCACCTTGCTGTCTTCAGAGTTGTTGTTGGCAGATTGTGATTTTACTTTTATATTTCCTGCTAAGCTCCTTGGAATTTTAGGATAGTTGGTGACATGTCTTCTGGCATATTCTCAGGCTAGTGCCTAAGAGCAGGGCCGTACTTTTTCTTTCGACATGCTACTGATGCTCTTTGCTGCTGTCTCTTTCAGAAAATGAATTGCAGCTTTCTGGTAGGAGCACTTCCCTGGAATGGAGAGTTCAACCTATTGAGCAAAGAATGTAAAGATGTCTAAGGGTGACTTGGAGCACCCCTCCCACTTCTGGGTCTGCTTTTCTCTGTAATAAAGAGCAACCTGTGGTTCAAGTCTGTCACCAACACACTTTCCTCATGTGTGGACTCCCACTTGTTTTTTCATTTCTAAGTTTTATAGTATAGGGAAGGGACCTGAGGCTTCTTTCTGTCTAAGAGTTCTAGTTGTGATATCATCACGTCATGAGGAGCAGCCCATCCCTGGGGGACAGGGGTTTATGAATTGGGGGACATCTGTTTTTTGTTTTTTTTTTTGATGTGGGAAACGGTCAGAAAGAGAAAGTGAGAGACAAAAGTGAACTCTGTTGGCTGAACGTGTCTGTGTGTAAACGCTCATGTGTGTGCGTGTGCGTGTGAGAAAGAGGGCGATTAAGATGATAGTGGGTAAGCATGGATGATGGCAGGAGGTAGAATTCCTTAACAGACAGTAATCCTGTTGAGGCTGGAGAGGTGGCTCAGTGATAAAGAGCACTTGCTTGCTTTTTTTTTTTTTTTTTTTTTTTTGGTGAGGGTGTAAGTTTGATTCCCAGAACACAGGTGGCAGCTCACAAAACTATCTCAACTAGAGGCCCAAGGAATTCAACACCCTTTTTTGGCTTCTATGGGTACTAGATGTACAGTGCTGTATGTACGTGTGTGTGTGTGTGTGTGTGTGTGTTATATAAATGACCTTTTCATTTTTACTTAATCTCTGTAGTTCTGGGGAATGGAGCCCAGAGCTTTGAGAGACAAATCTATTTCTTGTTTTTTTTTTTTTATTGTAGTTACATATACTATTACATATTTATGTATGTATTTTTACATATTCCTAAACATATAACAACAATTAATTTAAAAGGAGGCCATAAATCTGAAAAGGTTCAACAAGGGGTATGTGCACTGAAAGAGAAGGAGGGATAATATGATTATTTTATAATATCAAAAGTACTAGATAATTTTTAAAAATTACTTCCTCAATTAAGAAAAAATATGTAATGTATATTTTCAAATGCAGAGAAAAGGGTCTGTCTACATATGGTATAAAGCAAAATTATTCAGAGATATAGTGCCTTTTTCTGCTAGGCTCAGTCTGTTCCTGTGCTAAGTATTCCTATCTTAAACTGCCATCCCACAAACAAGCATAAATCAGGTAATGCAGTTTGCTGGGCCAAGCTGGCAGTTTATAAAGAGCCAGATTCAGATGGCTAAAAGATTCAGCAGACCCAAGCAAAAATCTCAGAAGTTTGCCATTGTCACAGTACTGACATGGTTCGTTGGTTTCTTTGTGAAACTGACCGTGTCTCCATTAAATAGTATTAGTGTGGGTGGCTGAAAACTTTCTCATCTTGAAAACCTGAGAGCAAGCAAGGAAGGGCATGAGAAGTTTTTGAAATAAAAGTGTGTCTATAATAATAATAATAATAATAATAATAATATAATACAATATAATAAAATTGTGTTTTTCTTTCCTTTCCTCCATCTAAAATAGTTTCAAAGGAAACATTTTTTTCAGCTCTGCTTTATAAATAAGTAAAAATAAAGTTCATAAAATGAACTGGCTTACCCACATTTGAATGTAAACATGGAATCTGAACTCTGAAATCTAGTTATTCATAGAAACTGCCCCAATGTTGGTGAACACAGAGAGTGCACAGTCCCAAGGAATAAGGAACAAAGACATTCCTACCATAATTATTTTATAGGGGTATTGTTTATTGTCTTTATAGGGCCTTTGTATCTTAGAGAAACAGTGTTATGTGTTTTTAGATATTATGATTTGTGATGATAAAAACAGTTTCTGTTGTCATAGGTCTGCAGTGGACAAATTGAAGTCCGACACACTTCAGGATTTGGTACATAAAAGAAGAGTAGAAATAGAATCTGATTTAAAAGCTTCTGTGATTTTTAGGGCACATGTGACATATACACCAAGAAGTCATCCACTGTTGGTACTATAGTGGTATCACCAGTGTGTCTATCCTCCAACCATTAGAAAAGCTCAATAAAAAAATATAGACAAGGAAATAGAAATCAAGATGAAAGAAAGAAAAACATCTAAGTATCTTTTTTATTCATTTATTAATTTATTTACATCCCAGATGCTGTTCCTCATCGCAGTACCCCACAGAGTCCTTTCTCCCCATGCCCCTCCACTTCTGTCTTTAACATAAAATTTTATTTAGTTACACTGATTATTAAAGGATAGTCTGTTTAAGGTCTTTCTCTGAAGTTTACCTGGCAGCCCAATATCTCAAATGTACCCATACAGAACTAGAGGAAGTAACACTACATTTAAAATAGGCGTGTCACTCAGCATAGGATGTATTCACTTATAAGTGGATATTAGTTAAGTAAAGGATAATCACACTACAATACAATCTACAGACCCAGAAAAGTTAGATAAAGAGGTCTTGTCTTGTGGGGATTAATGGATCTCACTGGAAGGGGAAATAGAATAGATTTTGTAAGTGGATGTAGGGGCAGGTGGGCATGGGAACAGGAAGGATCAGTGAGGGGAGGAAGGAAGGGAGAGATAGAGTACAGGGAGGAAAGAACAGGAATAAGTAGGCTCTGGGGGGGGGCAATATGTTAATTTAGTGCAGTGGAAACTTCCTGGAACCTATGAGGGTGACATTAGCAAGGACTCCTGTAATGGGGGATGTGGAACCATTTTCTGTAACCAGGTTAGTCTTCCAGCAGCCACAAAGCCTGTGACCCACAACCTGGCTTGCCTGTAAGATGTGCTAGGACAATGGTGGCTCAGAGCTTGTAGGAGTGGCCCACCAATGACCAATCTAATGAGAGGCCCATGCCATGAGAGGGAGTCCATGCCTAACACTGCCTAGATGGTCAGGATCTGTAAGCTGAAAGGCTCCATGATCTATGATTGAACCAAATACAACCGAGGAAAAAGCCAATGAAATGATTCCTAATACTTTTCTACTATCCTAATATGATGTGTTTAGCCCATCATCATCAGAGAAGCTTCCTCCAGCAGCTGATGAGAACATAGAGACCCCCAGCCAAACATTAGGTAGAGCTCAGGGAACCCTGAAGAAGAAGGGGAGGAAGGATTGTAGGAGCCAGACAGGTTGTGGACACCATGAGATCATGCTAAGCTACTGTTTCAATTCTTTTTCTATCTTCAATGTTTTTGACAAAGTACCTCAACACCCAGAACTTTTCTACATCTTTCAGGAGCATCATACATGCCTGGCTCAGGTGGGGAAGCTGGGGCTCTGGAAAGGGACATACTGAACAGGTGTTCTGGTGTACTGAATGGCTTCTAGTGCCCTTCAGTTGAGGGTGGCATTCTGAGTCTGAGTTATAGCTGTGTGTGTATACTTGAACCTGTGAGTTAGTGATGCAGTTGGGTAAGACGGGACAGATGGCAGGAAAAGAAAAGAAAAGGAAAAGAAAAGAGTGGGCAGGAAAAAGTTTCTGCTACATCTACCCATTGCTACAGGAGTCCTTGTCCTATTCAAAGTTGAAATGTTAGTTCTGTAGTCATTTTTATTCTTGAGCTGACACAGTTTTTTTAAAACAATGTACAAATAGGTCAAGGTCAAGGGTAAAACTGAGACTTATAAAGATTCTGACCAAAGAACAGAAAATTCTGGCTGGATGATGGGAAGTGTGTCCCACAGTTGAATATCTACAGCATATGCCCTTCTTTCATTCTTACCAGGAATGCAAATCTGGGGCCGGTATCAGAAGGGTGATCACTGGAGGGTAATAATTCAGATCTTTTTTCTTTCCACAGACATGCCCCTAAGGACACTGCAGTGGCAGACACATTCCCTCCCTGTACTTTCTGACAGGGTAGATTTAATTCATCATGGAGGGAAGCAGTATACCTTGTTTTTACAACTATGGCCTTCAAGGCCCAAACCTTGAGGGCTCTCACAGAAGTCAGTGTACATACAAATTACTACACACTTGCTGATGTTTACCAGGGACCTCAGAAGACAGATTGGAGGGTTTCAAATTGCAGTCTCATTTTGTCAGTAAAAAAAAAAATATATGGGTGGATACCATTCTTTTTTTTTTTTTTTTTTTTTTTTTTTTTTTTAGCTTTGTACATAGCTCTGTACAGAGCTACATTGAGCTTCACCCTTTAGAGAGGATTAAGTCTTCAGGTCAGAGAATGCTCTGAAGTCCCAGAGAGGGACTCCTCCTGATTCTCTTGCTTCTTTCCAATGAAGGAAAATTATGATAAAATGAACATTTCTGAAGGAGAAGGTCACCAGTGAGCAGTCGAAAGTACTGACTCTTTATAATCCAGCTAGAATCTGTGGCTCAGGAAACGCCCATGTAGTCAACACATGAGCTGAGTGTTGGGATCAGGGGAAGGCATGCTTTTGGAGCCTTGATCTGTGTTCCTGCTTCTCACACTGCTCTGCTCTGCTGCCTTCAGGATCCTTCCTTTTTCTCAACTCAGCAATATCTGTAGCAAGATTCTGGGTCTATCTAGAAGAACAAATGAACTAGAGTTAATTCATGCACCACATAAGGATGTTCAGGTATATGATAGACCCTACACGAGATAGTAGGCTCTTTAGTCACTTTAATGGAGCTGAGAATTTTCTCCTGTCTAGTGGTATCATAGCTTTTCAGAACCTTGTAACACCACACACTCATTGTACTCATGTTTGCGGGATGTTAGCTGTGGTGGAAAGCATTAAGAGCCGTGTTCTTGTGTGTACTTAATAATGGTGGTGAATGACTGCTAACTATTTCTGTATTTAGTAGATGTTACCATTACTTCAGAGTCTCTTATTTGCTAAAAGGAAATTTATATAAAATGGCCTGCCTTTTGACACTGGCAGCAACCTCATACAACTGATTGCCTCATCTTTTACATGTACTGAGAGGTTACATGGGTAATGGACTGACAAACCCCAGGTTTGTGTAAGTATAATTTAGAATGTTCACACAACAATGAGATCACCTAAAGATACAGTTCTCAGAACTTGTCCCATTGTTAAGATGGGTTCCATGAATGTATTGTATGTCCAGATGAGTTTACAAATTGTGTAATCTAGTCTTCTCGGTAGAGCTGGTTGACTAGAATGGCAGCTTGCTAATCCAGAACCCTGGTTTCTGTACTCATGGGTGGAGGGGTCCTGCTGGATTAGGCACTATTTCTGGTTGCAGCTAATCTTATAGTCAAGCACTTATTTAAAAGAAGTGACTGGTGCCCTGGGTATGGTGACACACGCCTTTAATCCCAGTACTCAGGAGGCAGAGGCAGGTGGATTTCTGTAAGTTTAAGGCCAGGCTGGTCTACAGAGTGAGTTCCAGGACAGCTAGGGATACACAGAGAAACCATGGCACACAAAAATAAAAGAATAAAAAAAGTGACTGGTAAATGAAATATCTATGAAGAATAAGTGATGTGACTCTTTTCATCCCAGATTCACTGGGTTTTAAAAAGTGTTAACCAAAACAATGGTGCTGACTTTTGTTTTTCAATTGGACAAGCTAGACACAGGTGAAGATAGAATGGATCCAGAGAATGAGAAGGAGCCAGATGATTACTTAAAGTTAGTATGAGGCCAAGCAGAGCAATTCAGTCAGAAGCTGAAAGAAGCCAGTTTGAATCAGTCAGCATGGAGAGGAATTTTGAGTCAGAACAGCTGAGTTGCCCAGCCAGCCAGAGTTCAGAAAGAGCTAGAGAGGATGAACTTATTCAGCAGTAAGTCTCAGAGGCTGAATTTTTCTAAGAAAAGAGGGCTGGTGAGATGACTCAGCAGGTTAGAGCACTGACTGCTCTTCCGAAGGTCCTGAGTTCGAATCCCAGCAACCACATGGTGGCTCAAAACCACCTGTAATCTCTCTTCTGGCATGTCTGAAGATAGCTATAGTGTACATATGTATAATAATAAAAAAAATATTTGGGCTGGAGCAGGGCCGACTGGAGTGAGCAGGGTTGACCGGAGGGAGCAGAATTCCTAAAATTCAATTCCCAACAATCACATGAAGGCTCACAACCATCTATACATCTACAGTGTATTCATATATACATTAAATAAATAAATCTTTTAAAAAAAGAACAAAGTCCCAATAATATAAATTGGATAAAAGATAACTGAAAAACAAAATGACCAAGAGTGGATATATGTAAAGAGTTTGGTAAAAATAATTCCTATTCTGGAATGAGTCAGAAAATACAACGACAGAAGAAAAATGTGGAATAATCCTTTAAAAAAAAAAGATGCTCAAGTATTTTTAAGTGTGTTGTTTATGAGCTGGAAAAGCCACGAGTTAGGGGGCTTCCTGTAAGTCACCAGAACAGTGAGTGCCACCACCTTCCCTTCATCTGACCAGTCCCTGACATTGTATTTAGAACAGGGCCATAGAGACAGAAAACTCCAGCAAACACATATACTATTGCATAAGTTGCTATTTAATGTGTAAGGCATGGTTCATTTGTGAATTGTAATAATTATGAACCTGAATGCATTTCAAAGTATATTAGTGTCTTAAAATAGCAAATGTTGGCAGAATTGCCAGTTGACCAGGACATATCGCATGGGTTTGAGTATTATCACACACACAACTGTCATTGCTTAGTGAGAACTTGAGCATCCAGGTCAGGATGGGCCAGAGGAGGCATGGTTCACAGTGACATGCTCTCCTTAGGGTCACTTGCAGAGCTTGCTGCCCAGACCTCAGTAGATTTGAAATTCAGGGACCAATTCCTCAGGGGACTAGAGCCCATAACTGGAAAATAATGGTTCATAGAAAGATACTACTTGGCAGGGAAGATGAAAGGAAATGGAGTTAGAATACAGCTCAGTTTCCAGACCATCTGAAGAAAGAACATTCAGAGCCTCAGAAGGTACAGGTGTGGGAGTCATAGGAAGAGCTTCCAGTAGGCAGGTTCCTTTGTTATTCTCAGGGAACTTGTGAGTCCCACCTGGCACCTTGTCTCAGTTCACAACTAGCCTTTGATACTACCACCTACCATCTTACGTTTTTCTCCTTCCTTCCTTCCTTCCTTCCTTCCTTCCTTCCTTCCTTCCTTCCTTCCTTCCTTCCTTCCTTCTTTCCTTTCTTTCTTCCTCCCTTCTCCCTCCTTCTCTCCCTCCTTCTCTCCCTCCCTCCCTTCCTTCTTTCCTTCCTTCCTTCTAAAACTTTTCTTATCTGAATCTCCCCCTTCTTTTGTTAGCTCTGGTGTGGTAATGATATATATGCCAATCACTTTGTGTGTGTACAGCAAAGTCACTGAGTCAGAAGTTGAATTCATAGAAACCAATCATGGATTCACTGGTCTCCTTGGTTTAGTCAACCTGTTTCTCTTTTTATATCTGTTTCTCAGTGTATCTCTCTTCCGACTCCCACCATGTACAAACTCTTTATCATGGTTGGAATCGACACTTGCATAGTTTGTATGCTTAATGATTTATTGTTTTGGAATTTGTTCTGGGTGAGAAATTAAGCATGTATGAGGACATGTATACAAATGGTTGTTGCACTATACATGCTAATAATACAAATGATACAATGATATGTTTAACACAGGTGCCAGGATTCAATCAAGGGGCATTACTCAGTCATCAGGTACAGTCATGCTTAAATGATGGGGAAGGACAAATAATATGATAATGAGCAATTACATAATAATTTCTGATATTCCTTGTGCTGATGGGGCAACAGATATTCTTAAGTACAATGGGACGACAGGCTAGATGCTGATTGGCAAGATTAGGTAGGATGAGAACAATCTAAGACAGATATATCTTGATGGTGTCTGACACTTCACTTGCTCCAAATTTGGTCTTTTTTTTTTTTCAGCTTAAACCTGCTTCTTCTCCATTTCCCACTTCACCATAACCTTATAGTCTCCTGGGGGGTCACCTCTGACTCCAGATGAATAGCTTTAGGAATGAGTCCTTTTTATCAGTTTATACTGTGGCTAAAGTCACCTTCTCTCCCAAAATACAATATTCCCAAGGTCCACCTCCAATCATTCTTGCCTAACTCAAATCATCACACATGTAGCTCCCACACTTGGGAGGCTGAGGCAAGAGGGTCATGTGTTCAAGGTCAGCATGGGTTACATAATGTGTCTCTCTGTCTATCTACCCATCTACCAAAAAGAATCAAGAACTACTGTGTAAACTAAACCCTTATCATTTGCATTCAGGATCACATCCTTTATGCATCTGGGGAAGTGAAGCTTCACAATGTTGGGACTGGAATTGAGAGTATGCCTTATCACCATAATGCATTCCTGTATTAGAATTCTACCGTGTAGTTCTGGGCCTTTCAGTAAAGCAATTCTTTTCAGGAAGAGAACCAATGTGATGTGAATAATTAGCTTTGAAACTGAAATTCCCACGCACTTCTCTCCCTGGTTCACCCTTCCATTTTCTCTCTGTGGACTTTTATAACCTGTTATCTTTATTCTTCCCACACCCAGAGCTGCCTTTATAGCCAGCTTGTAATGCGTATGTGTAGCACATCTGTTTCCTTTCAGTCCAAGCACATATTTTAATTTATTCTTTTAGATTATATAAACATTACAAATTTTCTTTGATTGGGGAATATTTGAGTTGTGTCTTCTCCTTTCCTTTTCACTATGGCACTGTGTTGTAGCATTTTTTTCTGACTGTATATATATATATATATATATATATATATATATATATATATATATGCAAATACTTCTGTAGGTGCTGATGAATAAGTAATGTTTAAATGCTCAACATTGACGGTGAGATCACTGATTATTTACAGAGATGGCTGAAGTTTCTCTTCTGTAAAGAGGCATGAAGCTGATTTATGAATCTAGCCTTAGATAATCTGGTATTATCGAGGACACTTTCCTTCAATGAATCAGAAATTGTAACATTTAGTTGCTAGGTAACTTAAACTATTACAGTTCTGAGGCTTAGAACATTTTATTAACCTGTATACCATAGATTTTTATGTATTTTCCTATAAGTTACGTGTTTATGATTTTTGTCCACATTTAAAAAATACTTATTTATTTATTTAGTTATTTATTTATTTAATATATATGAGTACCCTGTAGATGGCTTCAGATATATCAGAAGAGACCACTGCATACCATTACAGATGGTTCTGAGCCACCATGTGGTTGCTAGGAATTGAACTCAGGAATCTCTGAAAGAGCAGTCAGTGCCCTTAACTGCTAAACCATCATCTCTCTCATCCATTGTCCTGCTTTTCTATCAGATAAGTTGTCTTTTTAAAAAATGCTTGTAAAAAATCTGTTTCAAGTTGTTTGAGAATTTCATCATTCACACTATGTAGTTGACTAAATCCACCCTTCTATTCCTTCCCCATAACTTCTTTCCTATTCCCTCCACCATTTTACCTCAAATCCACCCTTCTATTCCTTCCCCATAACTTCTTTCCTAT
Organism: Mus minutoides; assembly: GCA_902729485.2. Taxonomy (NCBI): domain Eukaryota; kingdom Metazoa; phylum Chordata; class Mammalia; order Rodentia; family Muridae; genus Mus; species Mus minutoides. Next base: position 32,056 of record CACVCL010019599.1, on the reverse strand, counting down.
TCCCTCCACCATTTTACCTCAACTTCATTCTCTCTCTCTCTCTCTCTCTCTCTCTCTCTCTCTCTCTCTCTCTCTCCTCCTCCTCCTCCTCCTCCTCCTCCTCCTCCTCCACCCAACACAGTGAGTCTACTTGTTGCTAACTACATGTGCAAGACCATCTACATGGGTGCAGTATGGTTGTCTGCAAGGTTCCATATTTCTGAAGAAAATTGATTGTTCTTCATTAGCCATCAATTGCCAATAGCTCTTCAGATAGAAGTGGGGCTTCATGAGCCCTCCCCAACACATGCTAGAATTTTGGGCAGCCTGATCTTGTGCGTGTATTGTACAGGTATCAACAGCCTCTATGAGTTCATATGTGAAACAGTGCCATCATGCCTGGAAAATATAGGTTCACCATAATTATCTACTCCCTCTTCCCAGTGACGCCTAAGCTTTGGCAATAGGGTATATAAATCAGATATTTCATCTAGACTGAGTACTCTACACTCTCTTATTCTCTGCATTAACCAGTTTTAGGTCTCTGTATTAATCACTGTGCTAGATGGTTTTATGCCAATCAGACACAAGCTAAAGTCATCTGAGAGGAGGGAGCCTCAATTAAGGAAATGCCTTCTATAAGATGGGACTATAGACAGGCCCAGAGGGTTTTTTTCTTAGTGATTGATGGAGGAGGACCCAGCCCATTGTGGGTGGTGCCATCCCTGGGCTGGTGATCCTTAGTTCTATAAGAAAGTAGGCTGAACAAGAAAGAGATGGGGAGCAAGCCAGTAAGCACCACACCTCAACGACTTTTGCATGAGTTCCTGCCTCCATGTTCCTGCCCAACTTGAATTCCAGTACTGAATTCCTTCGGTCATAAACAATGATATGGAAGCCAAATAAATACTTGCTTTTCAGTCATGGTGTTTCATTACAGCAATAGAAACCCTAACTAAGTCAATCACCATCTACCAATAAATGGAGCATCTCTGATGAGGCTTGAGAGATGCATTAATCTGTGGGTATAAAGATAAGAAATTGGGCTGGGTGTGGTGGCACACGCCTTTAATCTCAGCACTTGGGAGGCAGAGGCAGGTGGATTTCTGAGTTCAAAGCCAGCCTGGTCTACAGAGTGAATTCCAGGACAGCCAGGGCTACACAGAGAAACCCTGTCTGGAAAAACAAAAAACAAAACAAAAAAATAAGAAATTGGGGAACAGTTTAATACTATGACCATTTAGCAGAATATGTCTATAACCTAGCCAGCTATGAGTCTTTGATCTAATTAATGGTGCTAGGCATAAGCTCCATCTTGTAGAGAGGTTTTTAAATCCAGTCAGAAAGTGCTTATTTACTCCTTACCATTTGTGCCACTATTGCACCAGCAGTGTGTCTTGCCAGGCCCATCACTACCTCAATGTGCAGGGTTCACAACTGGATAAGACTAGTGATTACTTTTATCCTCTGGAAGAGTGCATAGAAACTTCCAGCACTATGAAAACTAGTCAGTAGGAATAATTTTTTAAGTCAGTCAATAATAGCTCTTTGATATAGAGATTAAAAAGCCATGTCACATATTTATCACATCCTTATCATTTGTTTCATGTCCTTATATTAGGCTAGTGTCTTAGTTAGGGTTTCCATTGCTGTGAAGAGACAACATCACTAAGGCAACTCCAATAAAGGACAATATTTAATTGGAGTTGGCTTACTTTTTCAGAGGTTCAGTCCACGATCATCATAGTAGGAAGCATGGCATTGTGCAGGCAGACATTGTGCTGGAGGAGTGAGCAGAGTTCTACATCTTGATCTGAAGGCAGCCAGGAAAAGGGTCTTTTCTGAACTGTGTGGAGCTTGAGTATAGGACCTCAAAGCCCACCCACACAGTGATGTACTTTCTCCAACAAGGATACACCTACTCCAACAAAGCCACACCTCCTAATAGTGCCACTTCCAATGGCCCAAGAGTATTCAAACCATTACATATAGCTGTCATCAAGAAGATCAATAAAATTTGATGCAGCTTTGAGTCATTTGTACTCCTGTGAGTAAGCCCTCACCTATATTTCTCCAAGTAACCCCAGTAAATTTCACTGCCTCACCAAGTTGACCTTTGGCAATGTTCATACTTTAGTTTGCTTTTGGTTTCCTATCTGGGATGGTATGCATTTTTTTTCATATAACCCTGAAATAGTGTCACACAATACAAGGGCAGTGAGGAAAGGCTGATAGGACCTGTCTGAGGTATCCAGACTAGCGCAGCATCAGAGTGGCTAGCTTACCTCACAAAGGGGATGCAGGCATGACTACTTGGTAGGAGAGTGAAGTCAGAGGCCAGAGGCACCTGGGGCTTAAACCCCTACAGATGCCTATCCGGAAGCAGGAGTATGACCTTGGTGTGCTGGTGACCAAGAGCAACCTGGGGCTAGAGGCCATTTAATCTTAGTCTTCACTACAGATAAAGGTACCTTCTGTGGGATAGAGTAGCTACTTTAAGTCCCAGAGACCAACAACATGTCTGAGAGCTTGGTTTAGACATGGTATGGAGTAAAGTGTTCAGGGTGGTCTTCAAGGACAAGGAAAGTAATCTAGAGATTAGAAAACAGAATCATGCACTGAAGAGTTGGTTCAGATTCTCCTTTAACACACCAAATAAGCAAGGTGATTAGTGGGGCTTGTTAACATGCTGAAGAAACAGGGCAAGTGAGGTGGAGGTGGAGGTGGAGAGGCCATGTTGCCTGGAACACGGGGACATATTTTATGCCTCCTGCTACATCAACTTCATTCTGATGGTAGGTTAATGGGATCACAGTGGAGATTTGAGCAAGTGATGTGCCAGTAAACCAGTTTTGGTTACTTGTGGGAAAACAGTCAGTGCTGTTCAAGATAGAGTAGACAAGGCCAGTGGATGTTAGTAAAAACAAACAAACAAACAAACAAAAACTTACCAAGGACAGGAACAGAAAGAAAGCTTACTGAAATGTGATACAGGTGGGTAGCAGATGGGACCACAAAGAGAAAGGTGCATGGCTGATAGGATGTAAAAGTTTTATGGTAGTTGCTGGCCAGTTACTTGGTCTTATTTGTGTGAGGTGCAAATCCAGATAGATTGGTGGGCATCTCACTGTCTTATTAAATAATAAATTTTACAACACAACTCGTCTTTCTTATTCATCTATGTCAGATGCTGTAGGTCATCAGGAATTATGCTTTTGATGCTTGTATTTGTAAGTCATCTCAAGTCACAAACAGGGTCAAAGTAGTTGTGGCTTGGTTGCTAAAATATGGGGGTTTTGTTTTTGTTTTTGACCTTTTCCTTTACAGTGGATGTCTGCATTGTAAGTAGTATCTATGTCATATATATTGCTCATTTTTCTATATAGACATAACATGATAAAATTTAAGTATAAATTATATGCAAGGATGAACAAGAGCTACCAATAAGATAGAACAACTGCAATAAAATGACTTCAAATTCATGAGTTACTTATTTCTGGAATTTTCCATTAATATCTTTGGACTACAGTTCTTTGTGTATAACTCAAACCAGAAGAAGGTAGAATGCTACACTTGATTATTCCCTTAAAGGTTTGATTCAAGCGCATCTGCCTGGCTTAGTTGTCCACTTGAGAGAACCTACAGCATAAGTTGATTGGCATTACCTATGTATGGAAAGGATATATGGGGCCAGAATGATGTTATCAGAGAATGGTTGATCTAAGACCTCAAAAATACTCTGGTTATATGTGTCACATTCATCTTTAATGCCTGATGGATGTTGGATGTCTCTTAGTTTTGTCATCAAATTCTATGCCCAACCTAAATATATTCTCTCTCTAGTTCTTAAAAATTCTGAAGTGTCTCCTAAGGTATTTGTTTGCTCATTGTCTATACTCAACATGTTTTAACTAGTACATTCAGAACTTAGAAATTTCAATTCAGTTTATCTTCTCTGGTAAAATTGGATAGCCTCCAAAACAAATGTGCACTCCAGGCTGAGACTTAACGTGTGCTTGTCTCCTAGATTGAGGTAGATTAACAAGGTGGGACCAGTAGAGGTAAGGCCTGGAAACCTCTGTCAAGTAGCTTTATGTATCTTCTTAGCTTCTTCATAAACCTCATTTTCTCCTTTGTAAAGGGTTTACTCAGTATACTGCTCCCAGGGAAGATGGCAGTGAGTACGTGACATGAGAGGCTCCAAGTCTGATGACTCTCAGGGTAGTGAGAGGAGATCTGAGTTCTAATAAGCCATTGAGGCAATGAGGGAGGTTCTATGGATGCAGCTGTTTTTGTTGTGTGAAATCTCAGCTGGGGGTTGCCATATCTGTACCTGGAAAATTAACCTTGAGATCAGGAGATGGTATAAGTCAGAAAAAAAAAAAGAGGGGATGGGGTTGGAAATGGGCAATAATATATAGTATACACTTTCCCAGGGAACAAATAATTGACATGTGGAAAATGGGCTGAATTGTAACAGGAAAGTTTTTATTAGCTTTCTTTGGAGATGAAGAGAGAAATTGTAAGATCATTGTTGGAGTATGTATGTTTTCTTTCTTTTTTTAGAATTCACATTACATCCCAGTTTCAGCCCCGCTCCTCTTCTCCCAGTCCTTCCCTTAGAAAACCCTCCCCCTTTCCTCAGAGAAGGGGAAGCCAACCTTAGTAACCATCACATCCTGGAACTGGTCCCAGCTAGACTAAGCACCTTCCTTCCAACTGAGGCCCAGCCATGAAGTACAGTACTATGGGTCTCTGCATCTGTTTCCATTAGCTGCTGGATGGAGCTTCTCAGGAAACATTTATGCTAAGTTCCCACTTACAAACATAGCAGAGTATCATTAATAGAGTCAGGGATTGGCTCTCTCCCATGGGATGAGTCCAAGTTGGGCCAGTCATAGGTTTGCCATTCCTTCATTCTATGCTCCATCTTTATCCCTACACATCTTGTAGACAGAGCAGATTTTGGGTTGAAGGTTTTGTGGGTGAGCTGATGTTCCCTTTTTTTCCCACTGGAAGTCCTGCTGTACTGCAGGAGGTGGGCACTTCAGTCTCTATGTCCTGCACTTGTAGGAATCTTAGTTAGGGTCACTCTCATTAGACTCCTAAGGCTCCCCTATCCCAGGTCTTTAGGGAAGTTTATATGGGGTGGGGGGTGTCATTTCTGGGACTAGCCAGATACTTTTGTTTAATTCACAAAGTACCCCTAGAACCCCATGTGTGAGATCTTCCAGAGATGTTCTAATTCTTTCTAGCATCAAATGGACATGCAGTGACTCAGTTAAGTTACAACATTACCTGGTACTAGCCTAAGACAACATAAGTGTGACTTGCTTTCATAAGACCTTCCACTTTGAGGAGAGGCCCTTGGGTCTGAGGCTGTTTGATGCCCCAGTGTAGGGGAGATCCAGGGCAGAAAGATGGGAGTGGGTGGGTAAGGGAGCACCCTCATAGAGGCAGGGGTAGAGGGAATGGAATAGGGTGTTTCTGAAGGGGAGAACTGGGAAAGGGAAAACACTTGAAATGTAAATAAAGAGAATATCCAATAAGAAAGAAAGAAAGAAAAGAAAGAAAGAAAGAGAAAGAAAGGAAAGAAAGAAAGAAAATTCTCCCACTTTAGATGTCAAACACAAGTGGAAGCTTCCTGGGGTAGCTCACACTTTCTTTGAATTTGGCTATGAAAGGAAGGTCCCCACGACCTCTGCCCGTTTTTGTATCTTATTCCATTTTTTGTTATGACTGAATATCATAAAATTGAAAACAATAAAGGTTAAAGTAGATCTGAGGTTTGTGGTTTGAAGTACACATTTAAGAGACCATGTCGGGTGAGGGTATCTGCACTGTATCATAGCATGATGGAAGAGCAAGTGACAAAAAGTCACAAAGTCACTCCTGAAAACACTAACCTCCTCCAGCAATAAAGGGTACTGATTCACTCAAAGATAATGAGGGAATCGTGACCTATCTACTGGGTAAAGATTTCTACACCTTAATTCTAATTGCAATCAAATTTCCCTCTGTGCCTCAGTATGGATGCAATCAAATTTCTCTCTGTGCCTCAGTATGGACAATTGTTAAGGAACAGATGAGCAGATTGATGAAGAGCTATGCACAGCAAGAAAGGATGGTACTTGGGGTTTTATTCATCTACATTCCTGCCCCATGTCTTCACCAATCTGGAAGCTCTCCTAATGCTGTGAGACAGGCATAATTGATAAAATCATTAACCACTGCGGATCAACTCAGTCTTCATCCCCTTGATGTCAAAGGTGAACTGAAAGATCCAACTTATTTGGCTCTTCTGACAATGAGCTCCATCTTTTTGTTGCTCGAGGGCTCGCTTAGAGCTAACTTACACATACCTGAAAAGGGCTTGCCACGGAATGTGTAGATGCTCCTTTCTCTTGTTATCACTCAGGAATACCTAGGGTTTTAATTGCAAAAATGGGAATGAAAATCAAATATGTATTCTCATTTTAGTAACTATCATAATGATGTCAACAGACATTCCTTCCTTGTAACCCACAGCAGTGTCAGGTGTTGAAGAGAAAGGATCCATTGACCTGCAGAGGAAGCAGGGGCCTCACTGGCTACATCTACACCAGCTCTGGAAAGAAAATAGGAACTTGAATGAAGAAGCACCATGGTCAGATTCTTACGGACCCTGCTGTTCCTGGTGATTACAGTGGAGTTTGTATCTAGAAGAGTCGAAGCCTGGGGCTCACCAAAGATTGTGAGACCATTCGAAGACATCCCCAAATCCTATGTCTATGTGCAACATGCACTCTGGTATGCCATGAAAGAATATAACAAGGCCAGCAATGACCACTACAACTTCAGGGTGGTGGATATCCTAAAATCTCAGGAGCAGGTGGGTATTCTGTCTGCTCCTTGCTCCTTTATCCTCCAGTCTTCTGTTGGGGGCAGAGACTAGTGTTGAGGGATAGTTACTACATAGGAATGGAAACAAGGCAATAGGATGCCTTTATCTACAACATATCATTTTATTTTAGAAGTGAAAATTAATTAGATTTTGCTATTGATTGGTCTGAGATGTAGAAGAAACATAAAATATCAATTAAAATTAGTTATAGTAACACTAAAACTGTAGGTCAGGGGCCAGAGAGAGAGGCCAGTGATTAAGAGCACTTTCTGCTCTTGCAGATAACCCAGGTTTGGTTACCATCATCCATATGGTGGCTCACAACTTTTTGTAACTAGAGTTTTAGGGGATCTGAGACTTCTTTCTAGCTTCTGAGGTCCCCAGGCATGTACATGGTATGCATATGTGCATATAGGCTAAATACTTATACACAGAAAATAAAGATAAATAAAAAATTTCAAGTGTAGATCATAGCTCAGAAAGGGCATGTGTAGGTTTTGAGCAGTGTTGAGTTCCAGTGAGCATGAACTTCCACAGCAACCTGGAGCTGCTTTGGCTCAACTAGAACATTTCCTTCATGTCGTTGGCCTTTTTGTTTTCATGACTCATTCACTCTGCTTGCACAGTTCTTAGGCAGAAGCTATTCTTCTAGGCTATAGAGAGGAAACTGAGTCATGGAAAGTGTACAGTGCTGTATAACTGGCAAGCAAGGGAGTCAAGGCATAAACCCAGATCCTTGAGGTTGCAATCGGAGTGGCTGGATAGGGTGAGAAAATTCTGATTCATGCTCCATAGCGGAGAAGTGTCCAGCAAAAGGGGAAAATGAGTTACCTGAAAGGTCCAAAGACAGAGAGTCTGGAAAAGCAGTGAGAGGGCGGCCACAGCATGCAAGAAGCCGTTTGTCTCTTGTCTGCTGAACATTAGGTATGCACATTAGGCTCATGATTGGTTGGTGGCAGAGTGAATTGACACCCTTGCAATGATTTTAACTCAGAAGCACAGATGCTCTCTAAATTATCACAATTTAACTTAGGATTTCTTAGTTTATGGTGGTGTGAAAGCAATATACATTCAATAGAAAACTTGCTTTGGAAGTTCAAATTAGATATTTTCTTGAGCTACCAATTCGTGGTATCATGCCCACACTTAGTCACATATACACGGATACATACACACACAATAAAAATGAAAGGAAACTGTTTCTCGCATTTCCAATCTGTCTGGTTACTTCTGAGAGCACCACTAAAATAGTTTGCTCTCTCCTTCCAGATATTTTCTTTCCATGTACATAGATTATGGAAAGATTCAAAAATTTCTCCCTCTCCCTCTCCATCTCCCTCTCCCCTTCATCCCCTGCCCTCTCCCCTCCCTCTTTCTTTCTCCACCCCTCTCTGTATGTGAGATAGAGAGATTTGGGAGGGGGAGGGGTGGGGGAGGGAAGAAAGAGAACAATGTCTGAGTCAGCCTCTTCTTCCACCATGGAGATTCTGGAAATGAAACTCAGGTTTGATGGTAAGTGGTTTTACCCAGGGAGCCATCTCACTGGTCCAATTAAGTGTATTTTGTAATCATGAAATCATACTGTATTTTGTTTTATTTTGGCACTAAAAATGCCACAGGAATTCACACACACACACACACACACACACACACACACATACACACATTCTGTACTTTGTGTGAATATATATGGAAACTGGATTATCATGATTATTTTTGCTTAATCCTAGCAGATCAGTAGGTTTGTTAATAGAAAAATGTAGAACAATGAACAGGTCATTGCATTCATCCCAGTCAATACTCTAAGTTAGAATTCTTTGGTTCAAGAGCATATTTGTAAGATAATGGCAAATTGACCCTGAATGCTGCCACTCAACCTTTTTTTTTTTTTTTTTAAGTTTTGTCTTGCTGGACATTGAACATAGAACCTCAGTTAGGCTGTGGACTAAATAGATTTAGGCTCCTGCCAATGCTGCTAGTATGTGTCTCTTGTTATTCATCATATCAATATTGAAACTCCCTTGTCTTTTAGATGTTTGTCTGTTAATGAATACGAAAATATATCTTTTTGTATGTTCTAATATTATGAAAAATTGTGTCACACACACACACACACACACACACACACACACACACACACACACACACACAGCTGTACTTGCCCATTCTCTGTTTGCAGTTTAAATTTGCTTATACAGACTTGATACAGCACTTAGCTTTTTCTTTCTATATGTTGTTTGGATTTTGTGTCTTGCTTGAGAAATCTTCTTCCACCTATCATGAATTTATTGATCAACTGAATACTAGGTATGTCTATGTTATTAAAAGCAAGAGACAATTAGCAGAACTCTCTTTTGAAGGATGGGTACAACAGAGGCTGAATCTTCTAGTTGTAGTTGAAATCAATGTTTGAGAGGGTTCCTGCAGGGATCCAGACATAGAAGCAAGCCCACAAAGAGATAGGAATGGAGATTATGTGCACATTTGTATCAACAACCTGGTACAGACTCTGGAGAATTATAATTCGAGGAAGTTCATTATCAGTAGATTTAAAACACAGTACAATTTAGGAAAAGGTTTCCAGGCAACATTCAGCATAATATGCACAATAAAGATTAAGTTGTGACTGCATATAAACTTTTTTTTTTTACAACGTATTTGTGAAGGTGGGTTTTATATTTAAAAGGCTTAGAAACTAGTGTGGTCTTTGAATGATGGCATAGAGGTCAGCAGGCCATAAAGTTCATGAGACAACTCCCTTAAGGGAGGGGGAGAGTCTGGAATAATAGTTCTGGGGAATTTGGATGAGGTCTTTCTCTGAAGCAGAATGTGGGTGAGGTCTTCCTCTACAGATAGCACAAAGGTCACTGGGTCATTAACAAAATCCACTCTCTGCTTTCTGGATGAAATAGAAGTATTTGATTTTTATCTCCTTCTTTGAGGAGACACCCCTGCATGATTAATATTCTGAGTGCTTCTCTGTCTCTGAGTGTTTCTCTGTGAGTACAGAGCCCTCTGTGCCTCCAACAATTGTAGAACTCTCTGTTTTCTCCCTTGGTCTGTCAATTCCTGGACTCTCTCATAGTTGCCTCTGAGAAAGACATGTGCTGTCATTTGAATGTGTCCTCCTAAAAACATGCTTTGGAAATTTAATCCCTTATGCGAAGGTATGACGATGTGGCTCTAAGGGAAGGATGTATGCTACAAAGAGAATGTTTACCATTGGCGTCTGACTTACCTCTCTCTCTGACATTGTTGTTGTTGTTGTATATATATATATATATATATATATATATATATATATATATACACATATATGTAATGTGTATGTGCGTGTGGGTGTGGGTGCCTGTGTGAGTGCTTACTGGGTGGCTACAGATCAATGTTGCTGTTTTCATTGATCATTTTCCTCAAAATTGGAGCTCATTGATTTTGCTAATATAGCTGGCAATTTCCTTGGATACTGATTTGTTCTTAAAGGTTTTGAGGCTGAACACTAGATCTTTCTTTTTTTTTTCCAAATTTTTATTTGTTAGGAATTGCAGTGCATGTCTGCAACACAGCACTTGGGACAGTGGGGCAGGCATAAGCAGATCCCTGAGCTTCTTTTGCCAGACAGCTTAGCAAAATCAATGAGCTCCAGGTTTTGTGAGAGTGATCCAAGAAGATATCAACACTGATTGACCTGTGGCCTTTCAGTTCATGCTCACTGCATCAACCCACATGAATACATACATATAACATATACATGTATATACACAATAATAAAGATATCAATAAATAAAAATAAAATGATTGTGAGAGAGAAGATAGATGTTAAGTTAAGAATTCTGTCAAATAATCTCAAAACTTTAGCCAGGAGATGTAGCACCAAGGAAGAGCAGGGATATATTCTAGCCTTAAGAAATCAATGATGTATTGGCTCATCAGAGGGGATGCTTGGTTCTGTTTTCTTTTATGAGATTTAACTTACACAACTTGTTGACAGATCACAGACAGTCTGGAGTATTATCTTGAAGTAAACATTGCCCGAACAATGTGCAAGAAGATTGCAGGAGACAATGAAAACTGCTTGTTTCAACATGATCCTAAAATGAAAAAGGTATGTGGTTGACATAAGAGGAAATTGCCCTGGTCCCACTTGTGTGATAGAGAACTTTGAGAGGACAGTTAAAACACATTTGCTAGTTTTTTTCTTTAAACTTTGTTCATTTGAGACTGTGGTAGCCAGACTGCAGACCTGATATGTTGTTCCTATTACTTCCTATTGACACCATCCTACCTCATTTTATAAGACACATACATACATACATACATACATACATACATACATACATACATACGAACATGTACCCAGGGAGACACAGACATAAGCACACAGAGATACATATACACAACACATAAAAGTAGGCTTAAATTAAAGCCAACTCATTATCTATTGCTATTTTGCATTCTGGACTGGGTTCTTCTGGGCAACCATTCTGCTCCTGTGGTATGTACTGGCAGGAATTTTCCAGATAAGTGGGTCAGTCACAGTCACACATATAGTACTTCATAGAGGACTGGCTGATAAAGCTGAGGCTACTCAAACTTCATTCCTTCTGTTTGGGGTTTCTCTGGCACAAAGTCATAGAGCAAAAATCTGTCCTGTTCTTTTCCAGTACTAAGGGATATCCAGTCATGTGGATCTGTCCTTGCTAAAACCAGAGCCTTCTCAGCCAAACTAGTGTGTTTACATACATACATACACACACACACACACACACACACACACACACACACACACACACATATGTGTATATATACTATATATATATATATATATATATATATATATATATATATATATATATTCACCATTATACATTCATTAAATTATTTTCTCATAAAGAGATGGTCCTAAGGAAACCTACAATTTATTATTATTATTATTATTATTATTATTATTATTATTATTAGTGTGTGTATATGTGTGTGCATGTCCTTGTGTATTAGTATGTGCATTCTAGAGGTTAACGCTGGGAGTCCTTCATTTACTGTTCTTTATTTTACTTTTTGGAGACACTGTCTTTCATTGAAGATGGAGCTTGTCATTTGGGCTAGATGGGAGGGTCAAGAAGGCCCCAGGATCTGTGTCTCTCTGTCATCACAGTGCTGAGGTCAAAGCTTTGTGATGCTGTTTTCTATGGGCGCTAGAGATTTCAGATTCTCATGCTTATTCAGCAAGCACTTTACCCACTGAGCCATCTCTGCAACACTACCATCTTAAAGAAGTGATAAGTAGACCCTGATATTAGTTCTGGGTAGGGGTCATCTTGGTAGATACCTTACTCCAAATGCTATGTACTAGGAAGGGTTGAGCATAGAGGTATTTCAACTTTACATTTTATTCTAAATTAATATGGATTTTAAGGACACAGACTAGAAAAACAGAAGTGTTCGTTGTCCACTATGAGCCTGGAGCCCACTCCTTCAAGATTTTGAAACCAGGTCATGCATCTCTGTGTGATTCTCCACCTGAAGCTGTTCTGCTTGGTATCTGGACAGATTTTCTACTTTTTCTGAGAAGCACAGGGCTCTAGGCTATTCTTGTTTTATTGTTCCCATGGGGCATGATCAACAGGGATTCAGGCACAGCAGATGGCCTTTATGGATCACAGAAAGTGGGCTGTATATGGAGGCAAATTTGTAAGACTGATCAATTTCTGGATTCAGACTGATTCTGTAAGGATGGCTGGCTCCTCTGCCTGAAGGTTGAAGGTTGGCCATACATGTACTGTAGTGGGTATAGTTGACTCACTCTTTGTCTCTTAAGTCAAATCCTGGGAACTGGAAGTAGGGAATTGTGGGATTTTTCCTTTTTCTTTCATACTAAATCTCTCTCTCTCTCTCTGCCTGTCTCTCTGTATGTCTCTCTGCCTGCCTGTCTGTCTGTCTGTCTGTCTCTCTGTGTGTGTTTACACTTGTGTGTATGTGTACATATATGTGTATGTATGTAATATATATATTTTTGTGAACAAGTGTCCATGCAAACCATTCTTTCTATTGTCTTTTGAGATAACTGCCTGTTTCTGCTCATGCTGTGCTTGGCTTATAGATGTACAACGATGTCTAGCTTTTTAACATGGGTTTTGGGGATCCAAATTTAGGCACTTTACTATGTCTCTCCACAGTTCCCTAAGTAACTGTTCTTTATGTCTCTTTTAGATGGTGTTTTGCATTTTTATTGTTAGCTCCAAACCATGGAAGTTTGAACTTAAAATGCTGAAGAAGCAGTGCAAAGACATCTAATCAGCATTCAGTACACCTTGCCACTCTTACTTTTTAAGTGAATAAAGATGCTTGTAAGATAATGGACCACCACAGCTGACCTGCTGACTTTATTAAGTGTGTGTGTGTGTGTGTGTATGTGCACCCACATGTGTGTGTGTGTTCTTTGGTACTAGTGCTGAGAGTGTGTGATACTATTTTCTGGGGTTGCAGCCTTCTCTAGGTGGTTCCATCATGGCTGAGCAAAGGGAACTTGTAGCCAATAAATGGATGTTACTTCTAGCCTAACAAATCTCCAAGCACAAATAACTTCCACTGTCCACAGTGGCTCCATGGGTCCCTTCTTCACTCATGAAGTTCATATAGCATGAATGGAATTAGCAAGGCACTAGCAAAGCACCTGTCAATTGCATCATCAACTTTGCTGTCATTCATGGCCTCATTTCAGTTTCTGGCTGATCCCTGTGGAAGCCGTTTCCTACTTAGCTCACAGCAGGCTAAGGAATACTCTAGAGTAGGATTCGTTATCTAAAGTGAGGGTTTAGAAAGATGGAGGACAGTTGCTGTTTTGTATCATAGCTCCTCTGGCCTCCAAGTTCTATTTGGTCCTGAGTGCCTCAAGTCACTATCTGGTAATGTTCACAAAGAATTCTCCAATGGCTTTCTGCTTGAGTGGTACTCTCTACTTCTAAATAAATGTGGGGAAGATGGCTTTGTTGAGACCAACCAGAAGACCAGTTATACTTCACAGCACAGCAGACTTGCACTTCATTTGTGATGATGGCTGGTTTAGATCTACAGGTACTGAAAATCTATGTTGTCTTTCTGGAGCTCAGAGAGACAATTAAGGTGATACATTGCTCCTAGAGAGCAGCTTCAAACTAACACTGCCTGTCTTCTGTGAGTGGTGGGTGAGGTTACCACTCATGGAATCCTGTTATGGGGTCAGACAGCAAACATAATACAACTTTGCCTCCTTTGGACTGGTAGCTGGCTTTGCTGAAGGGTTAATGTAATAGCACCTTTCCTGGTCCCAGATCTGTGATGGCTAGGAACAGAGTGTGGGATTCTAGGAAAAAAATTATTGTATAATTAGGCTCCCTGCCTTGAAATCAGGCTGCCTTTACTGCTCCTTATCACTTCCTCATGGTTTCACCCCCTTCCTACTGCTGTGTACNCTAGTCGGTCATAAATGGGAGGAGAGGCCCTAGGTCCTGTGAAGGCCTTTTGCCCCAGTATAGGGGAATGCCAGGACCAGGAATGGAAGTGGGTTGGTTGGGGAACAGGGGGAGGGGGAGAGGATAGGGGGTTTTTGGAGGTAAACTAGGAAAGGGGATAACATTTGAAATGTAAATAAAGAGAATATCTAATAAAAAATTAACACAAAAATATACAAAAAATAAAATAAAAGTTATTCATTCTGAAGGCCATTCAGCAGGTTTCCTGCAGGCTTTGTTGGAAAAGATACATGTGACTGAAGCTACCCAAGAGCTGAAAACTCTTCTTCAGAGAGTGTCTCCCCTTATGTCCTTGGGAAAGTCGCTTCTATCTTCCTGTCCACCTTGGAAAAGTAGCTTTTCATGATTTATCTTCTGGGAAAGTGGCCCTTTGCTGACTTCCCCCTTCTCCACTGAAAAGAGGCCTTTTCTTTCCTAACAATTAACCACAGAATCGACTATTCCTGGGAAAGAAACTAAAAAGATTTGGGACCCTGAGACGTTCTAATCAGCCTTTTTTTTCCCTTTCAGGTTCAAAGAACTCAGAATGCCCTTGAGATAGCAGCTCTGCCTTGGTACCAGAGAGTAGATAGGAACTCCAGAAGTTGCTAGCCACCCTGCTGCCAGGCAGCCTCTCTGACACACCTTTTAGACTCCCTGTATATTGGTTTGGGCTCCTTGTCTGTCTGTCTGTCTGTCTGTCTGTCTGTCTATTTACTATGTGTATGAGAGCCATGCATGAGTATGCTCACTTTGATATGCCTCTGAGGACAAATTGGGGGGAGTCTGTTTGTCCTTCCACCAAAGTGTTCTGGGAATCGAACTTGGGTCCTCATGGTTGGCAGCAAGAGTGTTTACCTGCTGAGCCATTTGGCTGCCTTCCTATACAAATCTTGTACCCACAACTTCCAGACAAGTGATCTTTGTTGGTCACAGGCTTCAGCTTTTCAGTTTGTCAGCTCTCTAAAAAAACAAAACAAAACAAAACAAACAAACAAACAAAAAAACAAAAAAAAAACCTTTCCCCTTGCCTTAACATGTTTCTAGGTTTTGCCTAAGCCTCAGAACTTGGAGCTTTGTCGTTCTTGCATGTTCCCCACTATAGGGCATCAAGACTGGGAAACTTGTTGGGCAAGGCTTGCTATATTCTTGTAGCATAGTTACAGGTTCTGTTTTATATTCTGACTCAGTGGCAAGTGCATGGGGGATGATGACTATGGTAACTTCTCTCTCTGTTTGCATCTATGATTTGGTTTATGTTGTTTTTGTTTCGAGAACAGAGTCTCAGGACATAGTCCAGGGTAGCCATGAATTCATAAGTCTTATGTCTCTTCTTTCTCAATGGCATTATAGGCATGTAGTATACTGCAAAGTATCATAACTTCCTGAGTATTTCTCTTAATTTCACAGTCTCTGTCTTCCTCAGATGCTCTCCCCACTAAATATGATCAGGTACCATTGCTATGGTTGAAGATGTTGACTTCGTTTTTTCCTTAAGGACATTTGGAAGATGCTTGGGCAGCAATGAAAAATGATGGTGTGCTGCAGACGCTCTTGGCCCCTCGTCTACGTGGGTCGAGTTCTCTGGAGCAAGTGAGGCAAGGATTCGGCGAGTGACAAACAGACCACACAAGAGAGTATGGATCTGAGTGCAATTTGTCAAATTGAGCATCAGACTTTTTATACAGAAGAAAATTGGGAAGTTATGTGACACACCAGCAAGATAACCAAACAGTAACGCAATTGGGGAAGGACTGGCAGGAACCAGCTGGGATAAGAATCAAGGTTAACAACTGGGGCCAAAAACAATTCCACCTAAGATCAGCTTAAACTTAGAAGCCAGTGGCAAGGGCTTCATGCCCTTGCCATAGTCCATCTTCCTCCTAGGCCATTGTAAATACTTGGATCTGGGTGTAACTCAGTTAGCTATAGTTCTAAGTATCTAGTCTGGTTCCTCCTCAGACCGCAAACTTCCTTATACCTAGATAGTGGTGAATTCCTATGTAGGGCAATGATTTAGCTGTTTATGCCCAAGGTTGGTTCAAGAACTGCCTAGAATCTAACATATGTCAAAATATGTATCCTTAGGAGCACTTATAATGAAGCAATATTAAGGGACAGTACACAGATCTGTTTACCAACTAAAGCAAGGACATTGGAGCATTCTTTATACAGGATGCCACGATTCCAGGAGACTAAGTTTCCATGAACTTTTTGCCTCAGGACTGCGCCCACACTTTTCAGCCTGTCAGGCGGATCACTACTGGAGTGGATGTAGCAGTGGTGGTGGTGGGGCGGGCATGTGTGTGCATGTACGTGATTGTGATTACTGAGGAGGAGTCTGCCCAAGCTGAAGAGATTATGTGGTTGTGCCCGATAGACTCCCGTGGGAGTGAAGAGCTAAGACAGACAAAGCCCTGGCTGTGCAGTTCTGGCTCCATGTCCTGTCCACTGGGAAGGAAAGCTCTGCCTCTCACCATGCTGCTGCTTCTGCTGAGCTTTCACGTTCTCATCACTTCTGTCTCGAAGGCCAATAAAGAAACAGGCAGATCTGTTAATTTCATTCCCACAGTGGAATTTGCCGTGAACACATTCAACCAGGAAAGTCAGGATGAATATGCCTACAGGATGGAACATATCATGAGTTCCTGGAGGGAGAAGGTAAGTGACCACATCCTTGCCTGTCTTGTCAGAATGTACCTGCTAGTCCGTGAAGGATGGGAGAGAGCAATCCACCTTTTGCAAGTTACACATTGTCAGGAGCCACAAAGGAACAAGCTAATCACTAGCAGGTGACCATCCTGAAATGGCCTGCTTCAGATTATTATATAATCTGCAACAGGCATGCCCTTATTAAGCAAGGTTGTAAGGGACTCATTTTAGGAAATATTCCTGTTATTAATATGCTTTTCCTGTTATTATTAAACACATATAACAATCACTAAGTAGTAGCACAACCCTTTCGAGAAGATCTATGCAGATCCATGGAGATGTACTGTGTTGTAGTGATGCTATGTAGACTAATAGATGACTTAAGTCTTTATGATGATCCTATAAGAATTCCTAAAATTATATCAGTGATTATTAAGCTCTTTTATAGTGGGTCTGTTAATTTTAATCTTTTTCTGTTTACAGGTAAATTTTCCAACTGTGTATTCCATGAAGCTTCAGCTGCGTAGAACCATATGCAAGAAATTTGAGGAGAGTCTCGATATTTGCCCCTTTCAGGAGAGCCATGGTCTGAATAATGTAAGGCAGGACACCAGTCTTTTTAATTTTCACAGTCGTGGGTGCTTCAGGGGGATAGGGTGGAGTGCAAGAACAAGTGGCAGAGCCATGCCTAGAGACCTGAGGATGGACAGGTGCGAGGCTCCTCAGGACTCTCTAAACCACAATGTAGAGGTAACATGCATCCCAATGAGGCACATACAGAGCACTAACCAACCTGAGTTCTCAACACTACCCACTGCTTCACTGAAGCTGCTCCCTAGATTCCACAGCCTTACAATGCTTGTATCTCTTTTGATCCTGTGTTCTGGATATACAAAGGGTTGCCCATTACCTTATCTTCATTTTCCTCCATTGGTGTCAGTAGAAGTCTGGTAGGCTCTAACATAACTTTTGTCTGAAAGTGCAGCTCTTAGGGTCCTACCCTGACACAATGTCTGAAAGTGGAAGTTGAGGAGGAGCCCCACTCTCATCCCTTCCAGGACTGGCCTCGGGGCACTTGTTCTGGTGAACCAGGACAAGGTAAAGCTTGACTGTGAGGACAACTCTATCTAGCATCAGTTGGGCATCTTATCAGAGGCTTCACTAATACATTATCTGATAGGTTAAACCTAAGGGTGGCTCGTTCTAGTTTCATTTGTGTTGCTTTGATAAAATACCCTGACAAAAATCATCTCTTGGGAGAAAGGGTATATTTTACTCACAACTCCAATTATCAGAGACCTCAAGGCAGCAGGAACTTAAAGCAGCTAGTCATATGACATCCATTGTTGATTCTGAGTTTCTCCTCTGGGATCCAAGCTCTCGGAATGACTCTGAGACTCCGTTATATTTACAAAAACCTTGGCCATAAGCTTTAGTTGGTTCCTTGATTAGATCATAACAAATATCCCATTTATTCTAATTTAATTTCTGCCATGTGGCTAGTTACCTCTGCTCAGCTCTCATGTGTCTACCCTCTTTCTCTTTCATGTCCTGAGGAGACTCCTACACTTGGCTCTATCCCAGAACCCTCTCTGCCTACCAGTTGTCCTGCTTTCTATTCTAGCCTTTCCTATATGTTTTTTACTAACAGATGATGCATCAATACAATACATAAGAGATTCTCTCTACGACCCATAGTCAGAAATAAAGAAAAATAAATAAATATACACAGGCTTCTAGTACTTAGCTCACTTACCCCACTCTAAAGTATTTCAGGTTCCAAACCCAGGAAATGGTGCCACCAACTGTAGGCTAAGTCTTTCCACAATTAATATAATCAAGACAATTCCCCACTGACATTCTCACTGGCCAACCTGATCTAGGTCATCTCTCACTGAGATGCTCTTTCCAGATGATTCTAAACTGTGTTAGGTTGGCAATTAAAACTAATTAACTATCACAGTGGTTAATCTTGACATGGTGCTTTCTACCATTACTGTTAGGTATGTGAATTACATAAGAACATCCTAGATATTCTTCTTCAGGTCTCTGTTTGTTGAGGGAGAGTTGCAACAAGTACTCTTAGGTTTCCACGGTGCTTCGGGTCAAGACACAAGTCAATATTTGCCAAGGGTTCACTGGGCAGTCTGAAGATGTTTTTCTCCTTCTACTACCCATTGTTCTATGGAAGGGAAAGGGTGAAATGTCGGCTGTTCAGAGTACAAGCCGCAAACTTTCTCACCCTCTTTTTTTCACTGTCTTTTCTTATTATTTTCCTCAGACCTTCACCTGCCTGTTTACTGTTGGTACCTTCCCCTGGATAACAAAATTCAAGCTCTTCAAGAGTGTGTGCTCATAGTTTCTCTGACGGGAGTCACCCACGGACTGGTCATGTACTTCTCTGCATCCGTGAAGGGGTTACCCTTAGCAGAAGCTCTGTGCTCATTTTCCTTGTTTTGCAGCATTGTGTAGTATCAAGACTGGATATGTGGTTAATTATTAGGGGAAAATGTACATTGCTCTTGTTTCATCATGTAGAATAGCTCATTAAAAATTGCATTTCTGAACATGTTCTGTGTATAATTTTAGAGGAAGTACCATGGCCAGTGATGGGGACAATTTGAGTTTCTAAAATTTTGCCCACACTTTGAAGCTCCTAAGGGGATCTCAGGATACATTAGTAAGCAAGCTGTATAAGAGCTATTGTCACACAAATCCAGAAGTACAATGACTGTGGTCTCCTAGGGCACTAAATATCCAAGAAGGGCCCAGGTCTCTGACACTCTTATGTGCCAGCATATGTGTTCAGCCTCTGATTTCCAGAAAGAAGCTTACATGCTTCCCTGGTGAAAAGAGTAACAAGTTGGGTTTATAGTTACTAAATAATTACTTATTCCTTGGTTTTTCAATCAGTCAAGATGTCCCTAAAATAGTTAAGAATAACGAGTTGGAAAACCTCAAGACTAGTAGCAGAGAACATTTTAGTGCATACTAAAACTCACTGGGTTGTGGGCTGGAAAGATGGCCCAGCAGATAAAAGCATGTACTGCTCTTGCAGAGAACCTGAATTTGAATCCTAGGGCCCTCATGTGTACCCATGTATACACATACCCCCCACCCCTCACATAGTTCTTTTTTTTTAAATTTTCATTAGATATTTTCTTTAATTACATTTCAAATGTTATCCCCTTTCCTTAGAAGTTCTTAAAATAATCACTGGGCAAGGCATCAGCTAGGTGGTAGGAGAGGACTTGTTAGTACTCACTTACAGAAAATTCAATTTTAGCAACTGTGTGCACATGAAAATATCCTCACAAGCTATCAGAAATCAGGTGAGATTTCAGCACCTTGGGTAAGCACAGAAATAAGAGGAGACACACTGACCTGGAAAGAAAGGCTTACATTACTCTTGTCAGCCTGATCCAACTGCAGGAAACAGACATTCTTTCTGCTGGTGAGAGAAGACTAGATTCTGCTTTGGATGCCATCACTAGATGTACTTTGTAAATCTACAACTAGGATACATTCCACAACCAACCTCTTTACCAAGATGGCCCACAATCTGAGACTCTAGCCCCACCCTGAATAAGAATTGGACATAGAATCTAGACATCCCATAGGGAACTGGCCTGCTATGCCAACCATGTTGGCCCTAGTGATCTGGGATCACAAACCTTCCCCAACTTTTAGGCTGTAACCCATGATCTAAGCTCTACCTTGGTCCCAGCAGAACTAGAGTCCTGGGTCCATCATGTTCCAACAGATTAAGTCTAAGTGTATCCTGTTAGAACCCATTGACCAACCGTGGCAGCAAGTTTAACTGTAGAGTGACCTTATGAACATGGACTAGGCCCAGCTCTTTAGGTCAGTATTCAGATCAGCACCTGTTCTGTCTTGCTTGTCCCAGCCTTAGATCAGGAGGTGGTAGAACCCTGAAGAGGTGAATCATGGGAATAATGATTTTTAAATTTTTTTTATTTTATTAGATATTTTCTTTATTTACATTTCAAATGCTATCCTGAAAGTCCCCTATACCCTCCCCCCACACTGCTCCCCCTACCCACCCACTCCCCCTTTTTGGCCCTGGAGTTCCCCTATACTGAGGCATATAAAGTTTGCAAGACCTAGGGGCCTCTCTTCCCAATGATGACCGACTAGGCCATCTTCTGCTACATATGCAGATAGAGACATGAGCTCTGGGGGGTACTGGTTAGTTCATATTGTTGTTCCACCTATAAAGTTGCAGACATCATTGGGATAATTATAAAAATACTTAAAAATACTTATAGAAGGTACTTAGACATTAGTCTCTCTCTCTCTCTCTCTCTCTCTCTCTCTCTCTCTTTCTCTTTCTCTCTTTCTCTCTCTGTGTATATGTATGTGTGCACATGATGTGTGTATGTGTGCCCTAACTTGTTTTCAGTTTAAGTACTACTGACCTGAGCATGTTGTGGCCTAGGTAGCTCTTGATCATGGTTGCCAAACCTCCCTAACAACCCTCTGGGTAGCTCTGGGACTCTCTCAAATGCCAGCCCACTGCCAGTTCTCACTATAACTGCCTGTCTCAGCTCAGGGCTTCCTGACTCTTTGTAGTCCTAGGCAATTCTGTTACCTAAATCAATTTCAGCAAGATAATTCACAATTGTTTTGTGGATAGTTGTAACTCTTGCAGTATAGACAGCTATGGAAAGTAACTTTTTTTTTTATCATCTCATTTCCATTGATGCCAAGAAAATAAAGGCTATTCTCCCAAAACATGCTCAGGTCAGGAGGTTTATACCTGTTAGCTAACTCCTCTGTGTTCTGCAATGAAAATTAATAGATGTTAACAAGTGTTCAGCTTTTTTTTTTTTCAGATCAGCCCTTTCCTTTCTTTCTTTTTAATGGATATTTTATTTATTTACATTTCAAATATTATCCCCTTTCCCAGTTTCCCCTCTGGAACCCCCTATCACATCCTTCCTCCCCCTGCTTCTAATGAGTGTGTTCACCCCCAACTCCAGCCTTCCCTCCTGGCATTCCCCTACACTGGGCATCCAGTGGAAAGAAGAAAGCCAAGGGCTTATGGTCCTGAAGTTTTGCTTCAGTGTGAGAGGTGAGAAGAACTCAATGTAGCCCATTCAAGTGATTTGGTTTTATTTTGTTGTGATTCTGGGTCTCAATCCCAGAGCATTATGCATGTTAAGCAGGCACTAGCCCATAGCTTTTTAGTGGTTTTTAAGATCAACTTTTCCAGTGCGTTCTTTCCGGTGCAGTCTCTGGATTCTAGATCATGAAAGGTCTGTTTTAAAAGCTGATGAAAGCACAGAAAACTTCCTTTTATTGGGTAAATATATGGTCTAGAAAATGCATTAAAGCCTGTAGTTTGTAAGGCCTCACAACTGGGCATAGTCCAGTTATGTATTGGACGCAACCTAGTTTTAAATGGGACATCTCTAAGGAGATGCTCAATAAGGGTAAGGGAACTCAACATGGAAATCAATGGGGCCTGCTGTGGAAGAGAGCTTACCCCACGGCTTCCAATTGCATCAAGAGAGCATTGAGCACAAAGGGCCCTGTAGGAGCATCACCTGCTCAGTAGATGCTTACTGTGTTGATGGAGGCTTCCTTAGGATCCCACATCAGCCACAAACTAAGACAAAGAGAACTTGTAGATAAAAATAAAATTTACAGTCTTCATTTAGGCAAGGGAGAACATATGCATCAGGTAATGTTCAATGAGTAAGCTGTGTTCCAGCATTGTCTTTATTCAACTTACTATTCCCATGATGAAACATCATGACCAAAAGCAACTTGGAGAGAAAGTGGTTTATCTCTAGTCACAGTGCATTAAGGGAAGCCAAGGCAGGAACTGAAACAGAGCAGGAATCTGAGACAAGAGCTGGTTGTTCAGATGCCATGGAGGAATGCTGCTCACTGCCTTCTTCCTCATGGCTTGCACAGTCTACTGTCTTATACAACTTAAGGCCACCAGCACAGTAATAGCAACACCCATATGAGCTGGGTTCTCCTACCCCATCAATGGCTAGTTTTAAAAATATCCTACAGCCAGATTAGATGGAAGCATTTTCTCAGTTGAGGTCTCCTCATTTCAAACGACTGTAACTTGTGTCACGTTGACATAAAACTAGCTAGTACAAGTATCATGACTAGTAAGATTTTGAACACTGAAGAGGAAGCAAGCTGAAGAAACACCATAATGGCCATTGCTAAGTATTTGATTATTTGTACATTATGTGTTAGGTGGTCCCAAGTGTTTGCCTTCTGGGGACAGGGTGTAGGAAGGCTGTAGGAAATTTGAAGTATTTAGACCAGGAATGATATGGCTTTTATTATCAACATAGCTAGAGTTTTATCATTTTTCCATTGAACATGTTGAGATTGAGGTAATTTCTGTCTTTTATTTTGTTAATAGAGTAGATGATAATGTTTTTTCTTTGTATTGATTTTGTTATTTGAAAATTATATACATGTGTTCTATGTGTTCTGCTTACATTCTTCTTATCTTCCTTTCATCCCTGTCACCCCTGCCCCTTTTCATCATCCCCATCTTTCCCCCAGAATCATGACTTCCGGTCTTGTTTTGTGACACATCTAGTTTTATCAGGGTCATTTGTATGACAATTGCATTGGAATGATTTCCTGGAGCCTGATAGGGACACCTTGCATACACAACTGAAGGCAATGATTCTTCATCTTCCCAAATATATCTGTACTGAATAGTTTATCAGTGAGTAGTAGTCACCCCGAGTCCTTATTCTGACCATGTCTGACTGTTACTGGGCTCATCCATGTGCAGCCCCAGGGCAGGCATCCATAGCTACTGCATTTGTCATTGGAGTGATTGCGTCTGCCCCAGAAGATATGTCATTTTTCTTCTCCTTATTTCTGGCTCTGACATTTTTCTTTGCACACTCTTATACAATGTTCCTTGAGTCTTCATGAATCCTTTTATAATAATAATTATTATTACTTACCTATGTATATATATTTTTTATGTGGTCTATGTACCTGATGAGGTCAGAGGCATTTTCAGTAGCTCGAGATTCAGGCAGTTGTGAACTGCCTATTGTGGATGCTGGTAATCAAATTCAGAACAAATCATGTTCTTAATTATTGAGCCCAAGAATTATTTTTATTTTTTTCCTTAGTGATAGAACAGATTTGGTCATATTTTTTCCCTTGATTTATATATTGCTAAATTTTTCTTGTTACTACTTTTCTGGTGATTTATTTATTTATTTATTTGAATATTATTGAATTCTTAATGTCATTCATTTATTTAGAATATTCCCATTGTTATATATTTACTGTCAAAATTATTTTTACTGTATTCTATAAATATGAAATTATTGCACTCTTCTTGTTTTTCTTGAAATCAAAGGAAATTTGACTTCAAGATTGTGTGAAATTGAGATTATTTTCCCCTTTAGTGTTTGGTGGACCTAGGAAATTTATTTTATTTTTGAGGTTTTTGAGGAAATTTACTTTTATTATTTGTTTATTCAAATGGCTTCTGGTATATCCATAGATATCATATTTCCAGAGTCATTTAATCTGTATTTTTTCAAATGTTTGTTAATCCAACTACAATTTTAAATATATAAATTATCATAAAATGTTGCAACTTTTCTCATCATTCATTACTGTGACAATTTACACATATAAAAAGTGCAAATGAAATATAAATATATGCACAAAGAGTCCTGAAACACCTTTATAAAATGTTGCCTCTTTTTTCAAAATCAGGCACACTTTGAGTGAGTTTTTATTGGAGGTACAAAGGAGAAGCCCAGTTTCCCCCTAAACTATATATGGACAGTCAATTTCTCATGGTCTACAATGGCATGGGTATCATGAATCTAAAGTTTCATGCACACAGTTACCCGCATCAGTGAGGCCACATCAATCACATCAATTGCCCATCTTACTCCTTTTCCAGTGACTGCCTCTTCCTTTGCTTGGACATGTGAGTTTTACAAAAATCTAATATTTATTAGTTTTCCTATTAATACACACAAAATAAAGATTTTTATTCTGTTGAATATACAGAATGATTTTGGGGGAAAATGAGCAGTTTTAGAACCTAGAGTCTTCAAGTGCCCTGGCATGAGCTATTTCTATTGTCTCTTTTTTACTCTCAGTAACATTTGATTACTTTCTACTTAAAGACAACATACTCAATTTTATTGATTTCCTATGTAAGTCCATGTTTTCTGTTTTTCTTTCTTTTTGTTTGTTTGTTTGTTTGTTTGAGACAGGGTCTCTCTACAGAGTCCCAGTTGTCAAGGAACTCAATATGTAGACGAGGCTGGTTTCAACTCACAGAGATCTTCCTACCTTTGCTTCCTGAGTGCTGGAATTAAAGGCATGTACCATCACACCCAGCCTGTAAGTTCATGTTTTAATTTGAGATTATGTTGTTTTTATTGGTTATAATTATTTAAAATACATATTATCTTAAAACCATAAATGTCACTTTTTATGTTTAAAATCATGACAGTTATTTCTTTGACAGTTTTATACATATTAACAAGATATTTTAATTACTTTTTCCCTACATACTCTCTTATCTCCTTCCTACTCATTTCAGTCCCCATTCCTACCCATCCTCTTCCCAGATTCATGACTCTTGGTTTTGCTGTGGGACCATTTAGTTAAACCATCTGTGTGACCACTGGATTGGAACTATGTACTGGAGCCAGTTATGGTTACCAGAGGGTACACAACTGAAAGCAATGGATCTCTGTTTCCCTAAATTTATCTCTAGGATATAGTCAGTTTAGCAGTGAGGAATTAGGACCCCCCAGTACCTCCTTATCCTTGCCTGGCTGTTGATGGGTCCATTCTTGTACAGACTCAATATTGTCATATAGGTTGTTGAAAGTTGATTATAATGGCTATTTCAGTCCAAAGGATGGCATTTCACAGCCCTTCTATTCTTAACAATCTTCCACTCCCTAACAAATTTCTACTCCCTCTTCTGAGCCATGGTATAGTTTATGTGTCTTGTTTAGGGCTGAGCATTCAGCTCACACTTCTTAGCACAGAGTGAAGCCTTAAGAGTCTGTTTTCACTGCAGTTCACTGGAAAATAGAGGCTTCTCTGATTAGGGCTGATAGTGGTAGGTGTCTCTGGATGTTAATGTACACATTTAGGAGGCAGACCTTTTGTTTTTTGACACAGGATCTCATATAGCTTTGGCTGGCTTTGAACTCACTATGTAACTGAGAAGGACCTTGAACTTCTAATCCTCTTTTGCTCTTAAAAAATGCATTGAGTCTATTTAGTGGTGTCAGTGTATGCATGGATGTGAGACCATCTACCTGAACATGGGCAGCCTCAAAGGGCTGCATCCCTGATCAAAACTGACTCTACTTCCCTGAGCAGCCATCAATTACCAGTGTCTTTTCAGGTAGGAGTGGGACTTCATGAATTCTGCCTTCACCCATGCTAGCTTGATCTTGTGCTGATCTTGTGCATGCAGTAACAGCTGTTGTGAGTCCATATATACAACATTCCCTCCACATCCAAAGAACACCATTTTGTTGCAGTCATCTATTATATTGGCTTTTTTTAAAAAGATTTATTTTATTTATTATATGTAAGTGCACTGTAGCTGTCTTCAGACACTCCAGAAGAGGGTGCCAGATCTCCTTACGGATGGTTGTGAGCCACCATGTGGATGCTGGGATTTGAACTTATCACCTTCGGAAGAGCAGTCGGGTGCTCTTACCCACTGAGCCATCTCACCAGCCCCTATATTGGCTTTTTTAATTAGATATTTTCTTCATTTACATTTCAAATGCTATCCCAAAAGTTCCCTATACCCCCTACCCTGCTCCCCTACCCACTCACTCCCACTTTTGGCCCTGTCATTCCCCTGTACTGGGGCATATAAAGTTTGCAAGACCAAGGGGTCTCTCTTCCCAATGATGGCCAACTAGGTCATCTTCTGCTACATATGCATCTAGAGACACAAGCTCTGGGGGTACTGGTTAGTTCATATTGTTGTTCTACCTATAGGGTTGCAGACCCCTTCAGCTCCTTGGGTACTTTCTCAAGCTCCTCCATTGGGGGCCCTATGTTCCATCCAACAGCTGACTGTGAACATCCACTTCTGTATTTGCCAGGCACTGGCATATCCTCACAAGAGACAGCTATATCAGGGTCCTTTCAGCAAAATCTTGCTGGCATATGCAATAGTGTCTGTGTTTGGTATATTGGCTTTTAAAATATCCCTAACTCTACTTCTGCAATGATCCCTGAGCCTTGGGAGTGGTCAGAGTGATATCTATTTTTCATCTAGGGTCAGGATAAAGAAGGCAATAATCAAATATATTCATAAGAAGATAAAAGAAGAAATATCCAGCACACATCATAATTTATAAAAACTAGAAAAACCCAAAACTGTCTGTTTGGGGACATTGATGTGAAAACTGCAGTTCTGGAGCTCTCCCAGGTGTAAAATGCTACTGAGAAACCTGTGGAAAGCCTTTTGAGGTACCACTTAGCAGCAGTCTGACACTGGCAAGGACAAAGAAATGGGCTTGAGACAGGAATCTGACATTGGAAGTAAGCTCAGGCAGGAATCTGACATTAGGGCGTAATAAGGAAGTAAGTTTCAGCAAGAAGCTAACCTTAGGCTGTAGAAGTAAGGCGAGGCAAGAATTTTTAGTCTTAGGGTGGAACAGAAGAACTAGGCTTCAGGCAAGATTTTAGGCTTGGGCGAGGAAGCAGGCTCAAGTATTTCAGTCTTTATGACAAGCCCTGTTTGACAACTGTCATGGGAGTCATTTTCAGGACCCCGCTTGCTGCTTTGTTAGTTCCTTATTGTACTGTTTGCCCAAAATACTTGCATGTAATTAAATTGGTTTAAAAGTGGGTTGAAAAATAAAAATTTGGCTTTCAGTCTCAGAATTGACTTGGGTCATGCTACAATGTTGTCTAACTGTCTTTTATCTTTTTAATCCTCGCTTCTGTGCTGGAGAACCTGTTGACTGACTGAGCAGGTTTGGTCAGAAACCAGCATGTTTGAGTTCAAAGTAGCATAACTCCTGTCTAGAGGCACCACTCTGCAAACTGATAGCTGGTGGATGAGAACACTTCCATTTTCTTTATCATTAGGTGCATTGTTCTTATTCTTATTCATCTAGAACTTAGTAAAGCTCTGTCCAGTGACTTTTCAGGTGACTCCTACTTGTGTGGTTGGTATGAATCTACCACTGAGCACAGCTCATAGGCTGGAAAGATCACTATTTCCTGTGGCTAATGAAAAATGAAAAATTTTCTGACTGTTGTTATGCTACTAGGTCAGTAGTCTGGGAGTTGGGGAAAGATAAACATTGGGTTATAATAAGCATCTAGGGGATAATAGACTTTCTAAAGTTCATTAGTAAGTATCTTAGTTACTGTTCTATTGATGTGAAGATATACCATGACCACTACAATTCTTATAAGAGAAAGCATTTAATTGGGGGCTTGCTTAGAGTTTTGGAAGCATAGTCTGTTATCATCATGGTAGGGAGCATAGCAAGAGGCAAGTCAGGAATGATGCTGGAGAAGTAATTGAAACCTACATCCTGATGATCCACAGGCAGAGAAAGTGGGGGGAAAGCGAGGGAAAGAGATAGGGCAGGGCAAGAAAGAGGCATGGAGGAAAGAAGTAAAGAGGGGGCTACATTTACTGATAGAATTCCTTCAACAAGACCACACCTACTTCGAAAGGCCACTACCTCCTAATCTTTCTAATTCTATCAAACAGTTGCCCTCTCTGGTGGCTAAGCATTCAAATATATGAACCTATGCAGGCCCTTCTTATTCAAACCACCACAGTAGATGGTGGTTTGAATAAGATAAACAGTGAAGACATATCCACGGAAAGGAATTTGAAGAGTATGCTATTTAATGTAGAACATATGAAGGTCTCAGAGTATAGCTCATAGAGCTTTATCCTGCTAGAAAACTTGGTGATATGAGATTTTTCTGTGGAATTGGGTAGTCTGAAGTTGTCAGGCTGATGTTTGTCTCCTACCCCATGGTGGTCTCCTTCCCAGACTTGACCTTTCTTCATTTGCATTGTATTAATGTCCTGCTTATGAGATTCTTTTGGTGCCATGCCCTAACATAAGTCAGGGAGGTGCTGGTGCTTTAGATGGAAGCAGTACTTGCAAACACCAGGGGCAGGTGCACAGGAAGGGTCTCTTCAGTGTCAGGTGGGTAACTGTGGTCAAAGGCCAAAGTGGTCAGAACTTAGTTTTCAACAGTCTTATTGAAACACTGCCACTCTCATCAGTTTCAGCATAGTCTATGATTAACAAGAAACAAAGGCAAAATGGAGATAGTTGGCCTAGATCTCCAGATACTCCAAAATGTCAGAACAGTTATTCTCTGGCTTCTTTAGAGTGTGTGTTGGTCCCTGGTACAGGCGTCTCAGGTAGGACTTAGTGTTTTTTAGTTCATCAGTGTTTCTCAAATATGAATTATGACATGTCCCCTAAAGATTTTTAGATGTGGTTCCCTTTCCATGGGCAGAAATTTCGAGTGTTGTCCATTATTAAGTGGTGCCAAGGAGATGCTGCTGCTGTTCGTGTTTGGGGGATCACTCCCTGAACAGTGAGACTACAGTCCATCCTACATGTACCAACTTCAGAGACTTGGAAAAAATATGTGAGGAATTTCCTCAAGAGTACAGACCATTTGTGTTGAGAGGAACTGAGGCTTACCTTCCTCTACAATGTACATGTGATGCCTGGTAGGAGGGACAGGTAAACAATCATTCATATCCCAGGGGGCCATATGGGTCATGTCATGAGAGATGTTGGTATCTGGGACAACTCATGAGGTCTAGACGGATGGCCACCAAGCTATTTTGCTGAGATAACTCCATTAAGTGCTCAGCTTCCACCCTCATGCCCATAGCCCACAAAGCTTATTACACATTGGTGTTTAATGATGGAATCTATATGATTAATCTGTACAAAGGGACATTTCTAAAATGTCAGGACATGAAACTGCAGACATTTGCAGAGCTTCTTAAGCCAGTAATTGCTGATTCCTATGAATGGCACATATCTTCAGAGAAAGGAGCAGGTCTGGAGCAATGCTGTAGGTAGATCCTTGTGGTGGGTCCCAGTCAGAGAAGCCCCTCGGAACAAGTCATTTTCAACAGGTTAAACTTTTTTGATCCTGGGATGCTGATGCTGAAGGAACAGATGAGGATCTAAGGAAACAATCAAAATGAGACAGAGGGTGGGAGAGGCTCAGGAAGCTTGTGGGTTTTTGTCAGGAACACTCTCTATTCAACTATATCCCATTCTTGGCTAGCAGTTGGAAGAAGAGGGCTCTGGTCTACAGGTGTAACCACCAACTCAAACTCTGCTTGAGGGTGAGATGTCTGCATCTGGGATTCCCTTTGATCCAGTAGTGTTTTTCTTATTCTCCACACCCATTAAGTGCCCCAAAGAATCTTTTGGACTATTGCTTTGTGATGCAAGATCCTAGGAACAGCAGGGGATGTTCTGTCCCAGAAGGTATTGACTACTATTAGATTTAAGTTAATAGTTAAGCTACTAATTATTCTTGATAAGGGGTCTATCACTTCTGAATGGGGCTGTTCCCAGAATTAGGCTGCCCCTTTTCTTGTCCCTCAAAACAAGTACTAGAGCTTCTTTGGGGTACAGTGCCTGGAGGGAAGACAGTGGGGCCTCTTCTCTCACCCCCTCTTCAGGCTGTGTGTCAGTGAAGGGTCTATAATATAAGAACAGAATTCAGTAGGCTCCTTCCCCTGCATCCAAGGGAGGAGAATGAAGACCAGACAAAGAGCATTTGTTACCCAAGCTCAGCATGCAAGACCAAAGAAGACATGAATATTCTGAAAATATGGTGCCTAAGGAACAAAAAGCTACTTTTGAGCTGGGTGTGGTGGCGCACTCCTTTAATCCCAGCACTCGGGAGGCAGAGGCAGGCGGATTTCTGAGTTCGAGGCCAGCCTGGTCTACAAAGTGAGTTCCAGGACAACCGGAGCTACACAGAGAAACCCTGTCTCGAAAAACAAAACAAAACAAAAAAAAAACAAAAAAACAACAACAACAAAAAAAGCTACTTTTGTGAGTGGCCAGAGTTGGGGAAGAAGGTTGTCCAGGCCTCTGTAGCTTGCATCCTTTTTGGACTCTTTTGCCCTTAAGACTTAAGAAAGAATTTGGGCAGTTTGCCACTGGCCCCTGCTTGGGTCTCTAAGCATGGCTCTGTCATGCTCTTGTATCCCACCTCTGACTCTGCAACACTCACAACTGTGAAAGGGCGGATACTCATGTTCTGTCTTACATTTTGCAGTTCAGGTAAGGGGCAGGTGTCTAGGCTTTTCTCGAATTTCATACATATGGTTCTTGTCAGCCTCAGCTTCATGAAGAAAGTTTTTGGTGTTTTTTCCTAAAGACAGAAAAATACTGAAGTGAGCAGACCCTTATTGCTACCCATTCATAGTCTTGTTTCAGTACTGGGAGAGACCTGGCCTCTCTCCCGAGTGTGGAGTTTTTCCAAGGTCTAGCACTCCCTTCTTAAAGGTGAAAAGTCTTGGAGAGGATGGTCTCTAGCGTAGAGAGTTAAGGGTTAGGAGGAGGCAGTCTGGTAGAGGCTAGGGGAAATCAGAGGCTGAGTCACATACCATTAGTGTATCACCTACCTCAAATCCACATATTCTAGTCTACCAAAGGAAACCCAGGTTTCACTCTCAGTAGGTGCCTGAACTAACCTACATTCCCAGAGGTCAGGCTCTGGTAGGGTATTGGCTTTGCTGATAATTCAGCCCAAGAGATAAAGCCGGATCTGCAGGATGCTGTCATTTGACCTACATTAATAACAAGGACACATGCTCCACCATGTTCATAGCAGCCTTATTCATAATAGCCAGAAACTGGAAAGAACCCAGATGTCCCTCAACAGAGGAATGGATACAAAAAATTTGGTATATTTACACAATGGAGTACTACTCAGCTATTAAAAACAATAAATATATGAAATTCCTAGGCAAATGGATGGATCTGGAGGCCATCAT
>CACVCL010019594.1:0-101626 GCA_902729485.2 Mus minutoides | reverse complement strand
CTCCCCCTCCCTCCCCCTCCCCCTTTCCCTCCCCTCCCCCTCATTTTCTAATCTCTGTTCTCTAGCATGTACTCCTGTCCTATCAAATCTGCCTAGGGGTGCGGGCTGTGGTTTGCTCCTAAGATTTGTGGCCGGCACAAATCTTTTTTTTTTTTCTTTTCTTTCTCACTCCTGAATGAAGGCTTTCTCTACACTCTTCTGCCTGCTTACGCCTGCCTACACTTCCACCTTTGGAAAATTCACTTATTTCCCAGGTATGAGTGACTCCCTTGTGACCATTTCTCCTGGCCTTTTTCTATGTTTCCCCTTCTCTCCTTGGGACTGCTTTAATCTCCCATTATCAAGTGCACGTCCCTGGGATGAGATCCTGATATCAAAATTATCAAGATTAACCCAGATACATTCACTTTCATCCTGAGAACCATTCTTTCTCTCTTCCTGCCAGAACACTCTTCATGTAAAATTTCAACCTTCTCCATCCCTTACATCCCTGGCCAAATAAATAGTCCTATGTTCTGTTTATTTTTCCTGCCCTGTAACTCGCAACACTTCCTTTTCCTCATTCTGTTAGTGCTTTGTACTTGTTTGAGCAACTGCCATATGTCTCCTGTCCCTGGCTGTTTACTGAATGAACTTGAGTACATGACAGCTCACCTGCCCTTTCCTGTAGCTTCAGTAGCCCTGGGTTAGCGTGGAGACTCTCCCATGTACCCACTCACAGTCCAGCCCTAACTTACTCCCTCGGTGCTCATCCTATGTGTAGGGTCCAAAACCACTGCGTGATCTCTTGTGATGTCCCGTGCTTCCCCATCTGCATACCCCTGCTCTGGATATTTTCATTATCTGAGGTGTCTTTCTTGCTAGTTAATCCCAAGTAACAACTTGGTGACATGTCCTCATGTCTCAATGAAATGCAGATCCTGGCTCAGTCATTCTCAATGATGGTCTGAGAGTCTTCCTCACAAGGTCTCAAATGACAGGGCCGGTCTCCTGGAGTACTCTTGAATTAAGAGCAGTGGTTCTCGACCTGAGGGTCTTAACCCCTTTGGTGATTGGATAAGACTTTCACAGAGCACATATAAGATATTCTTCATATCAGATACATTACGATTCATAACAGTAGCAAAATTAGTTATGAAATAGCAACATGAGGAGCTGTGTTAAAGGGCCACAGCATTAGGAAGGTTGAGAACCACTGGCCTAAAAAGAAACACAATCTTATTCTAAAGCACAGGGCAAGAGCCCCCCCTTACACACACACACACACACACACACACACACACACACACACATGCACACTTGCAACAGCATCTCCCATGGAGCCCCAGCTGGCCTAGAACTTGCTATGTGTACAAGACCTCAAGTCTGTAGCAATCTTCCTGCCTCTGTTTCCTGAGTGATGTCAATATAGGTGTGCACCACCACTGCCAGCCACCAGGCAGGGTCTTTATATTATTCGCATACAATATGCTACAATTTTTAAAAGACTCATTTTGTTTCTTCACCAACAGTGATTGACTTTGATGAATAGAAAGAATGAAGAAGAATTTATTTTAATGAAAGTGAATACGATTCCAATGTCACCTTTTAAACTCTGCTCCATGGTTACTCATACATCTCAGTTTAACACATTTTTCATGGATGAACTTACAGGAGAAAGAATTTGCGAAAGTCTGTGTGCCTTCTTCCACCGCTCTTACAGATTGGACTCTGTGCAGGGTCGGCTTCTTTGGGTTGGTGTTAATTATCAATGTGAAACTGCCACAAAGCTGGTGGCTTAGAACATCAACAGAAAACCCTGTTTCTTCAACTCCCTAGTATGTAATTTTTTTCAAACAAACCAAAGCAGGCCCCTCCTTTGCCTGACCCCTTTCCCAGTCACTATGGGCTTCCTTATGTTAGCGACGATGTCTCCCCAGCTTCTCTTGCCTTGAAGCAGCAGGTGATATTTGTTTTCCCCGATCATTTTGTTAGAAAAAGCCCCCTCGGATGATCTTTAGCTGACAGCTCTCATCAGTGACATGGTGGTGGCGGTAGACATCTCCAAGGTTGAGCAGTGTCCTTACTGTGGGGAAGTAAGGGCTGCATTTAGCTGGGCTTGTGTGTGTTTAAGGATGAGAAGGAAGCAGGTTAAAAAAAAGATGATCAAAGTTAGCATTTATGCCAACTGCGTAGACGGCGGCATAGTTATGCCAACTGCATAGACGGCGGCATAGTTATGCCAACTGCATAGACGGTGGTCTAAGTAGTTTGAGTTCTTGTGTGTAAATAATCTCCCGAGAGCATTGCTTTTATTGTTGATGTTTTCCTGTTGATTTCTGAGACACTGAAAAGTCAATCTGTTCCTTTGAGTGCTTTTGTGAATCTAGCAGCATAGTAAAAAAATTCTTTTAGAAGGTGCAGAGAACTTTAGAGTGCAGAGGGGGGTGGGGGAAACTAAACTTTTTTTTTTTTTTCTGTCTAACACTGGATGCTTTTTCTTCTTTTTTTTTTTTTTTTTTTTTTTTGCTGTTGAGGGATTTCCTTCAGGAAAGGCCTACAGTGTGTGATATGATTGACAGTAATTTCAGCAGCCCCAAGCACTAGCTGAGAGCTTGG
Organism: Mus minutoides; assembly: GCA_902729485.2. Classification (NCBI taxonomy): domain Eukaryota; kingdom Metazoa; phylum Chordata; class Mammalia; order Rodentia; family Muridae; genus Mus; species Mus minutoides. Next base: position 99,028 of record CACVCL010019594.1, on the reverse strand, counting down.
GGCAAACTCTCAGCCCTGTTGGTGTCCCCCTTCTGAAGTAAATACCAGGTCGCCTTCCCCGTCCCTGACACGGTTTCATCCCACTGTGTCTTAGACATGGCTGACATTTTAGGAGCAGCCCATCTCAGTGCTTCTCTCTCTCTTCTTTGGTTCTCCAGCCACTTTGTTTATCTCCAACACTCACTGAATCTTTTGTCACCAAACTCTAATTCAAGTGACCTTTTTGGTGGGGGAGGGGAGGAAGGAAGAGGGAGGCCTATAGGGTTTTTTTTTTTTTTTGGAAGCCTCACTCTGAATTCATTCTTCTGCTTCAGTGTAATGTTGGTATTTGATCAAACATAAAAAGCTTGAAGCTTTAATGTCCTGCTGACACCAGTGTCAACAAGGCACCGAAGCGGAAGGTTTTTGGCAGCTGATTAGAGGGAGATTTTATGTCACTAGGTTTAAGACTAAGGATACCTTATTCTCAAGGCTAAGCTACATCGTGCAGCATAAATCAAATTCAAGAGCTTTATTAAAGGGCCCTCGATAATTTGGTAATATATTACCACTCACTTTTGGAAAGGCGATAAATGACTGCGTTTTATAGTGTAATCTAAAATAATAATATGGATTACAGTTGTGTTCAGTCATGAAAGTATAATTTAACAGTTTGAGTTGATAATAACCTTTTCCTCCCTCGACGGTGTCCACTCTTATTTCAGTTCAAATATGGTTTACTGGGGGATGATTTGCCGTACTTGCATTTAGAGTCCAGTAGGGCTGAACAAGTGTTTAATTAGAATTTTATGTTGTGTTGGAAAAGCTTCATATGAAAAAAAAGCCCCACCACACACACACACACACACACACACACACACACACACACACCATTCTGGAGAATCTAGTCTCCTAAATAGTAACCATTCCAACATCCAAAATGGGGTCCTTGCTTGTCCTTAGGGCTCCCCCGGAGAGCTTGCTCACTGTGAGGGGTATTTGAAAACAGCTTAGTAAAGGTGTAAGGTTAAAGTCCAGCTCCACCTGCAGGCATTGGGGAACTTTCCCCATCCCAGGCCTGGAGAAGCTTGTGTAGAACAAAACGTGGCCTCCACAGGGCTGCAGGAGGTGAGCAGGGAGTCAGGTAGTCCATAGCCCCGGCTTGGCTTCCCTGACTCAGTCATTGATTCTTTTTGTTTTGTTTTGTTTTTCCAGACAGGGTTTCTCTATACAGCTCTGGCTGTCCTGGAGCTCACTTTGTAGACCAGGCCGCCTCGAACTCAGAAATCTGCCTGCCTCTGCCTCCCGAGAGCTGGGATTAAAGGTGTGCGCCACCACGCCCGGTTCTTATCCCCTAGCCGCCATTGGGCTGGACCTAATTGAAGCGCCACGGGACAAGGACATGTAAGGGATGTGACTGCGGCCCATAGTGTAGTAGGCTTCTGAAGTATGCTATTCCATCTCATGAAAGTATTCCTAAGAATACTTTCAGCACTAAAAGCATCCTGGGTATCTTGGTCTTTGGTCACTTAGATCAACCATAAATCCCTAAGGTAAACTGGCCTCTGGACCTGCCCGCTCGTTCCTATACAACGTGACCCGAGAGCTAAAGGTTAACTGCGGAACCTGTAACTTTTATCTCTCCACCTCTGTAAACAATGCCTGCTTGGTGGAGATGTCCAGAGATGCTTTTCTGTATATGTCACAATTGCATTTTGACCTTAAAAAACTCAAAGCAACAGGAGGTCAAGGCTGCTTCCTGCTATTCTGCTTGGGACAGTCCCACTGCCTGTTAATGAAGACTCCAATTGACCTATTCAGGTTGAATGGAGTCTTTCTATTTAGGTACCCCCAAACAAAAGCATGGTGTGGAAGTGGGGGTGTGTAGGTTGGGAGGGAAAAGCTATCTCACACAAGGCTAGGAAGGACAAATTTAATGACTGTGATGTTTAAAAATTATCCTCATTGATATTTGTTATAAATTAGAACTGAACTTAGTTTCTTTTTCTTTTTCTTTTACTGGATATTTTCTTTATTTACATTGCAAATGTTACCTCCTTTCCTGGCTCCCTTTCCCAAAGCACCTACCCCATCCCCTCTCCCCCTACTTCTACGAGGGTGTTCCCCCATCTTCCGTCCTCCCATTCCTCTACACTGGGACATTTGAGCCTTCACAGGACCAAGGATCTCTTCTCCAATTGAGGCTCAACAAGGCCGTCCTCTGCTACATATGCAGCTGGAGCCATGGGTCCCTCCATGTGTACTTGTTGGTTGGAGGTTTAGTCCCTGGGAGCTCTGGGGGGATGAGGGGGGGTCTGGTTGGTTGATATTGTTCTATGGACTTGATTTCTAGTTGCCAAGTTCCACTTTGCTCTCTCTACAGGTAAAAGGGACTCCTTTAAAGTTCTTTGTTACCTGAGGTTTCGTAACTTCCAGAGGGGATTGTCTTACATTGTAGTCAAGATGGAATGCAGCCTCACCTGCCTTTCTTGGAATGTATCCGTTTCTAGGCGCAGGGACCGAAACAGAAATGGGCATGTCTCACAATTGGACCAGCTAAACTCAGAGAAAGTTTTATCACCTACAAGATTCACTAGGGGAAAATGACTGGGTAACTTTGCTTCTCCTTGTTTGTGGTTGTTCTGGGGGGCTCCTCTGGGGTTCTCATTCCACCTCCCTGCTCCTCCTTGTTTAACACCCTGATTTCAGAGCTTCCCTGGGCACCCCTCCCTGTTCCAGACACCAGCTGGGATTCCAAAGCAAAATTGCAACAGTCTTACCTCCCTGGGTGTTTGCGGTAAGTATGGAGACTGTTGGCCCTTCTCGGATTTTCTGGTCAAATAACAAGTTCTCTTTGACGGTCCCTGGGTCTTACTCACGTGACTCCCTCTAACCTCCCGGTTTTGTCCTGTGCTCTGGACTTCAGTCATCCTGCGGGCAGCATGTGCTGCTGATGAGAGCTCGGGATTGGGATCATGAATTGTCTTGGATTCCAACCCTGCCATGTGACAGCTGCGTATCACACAGAATGTTTCTGTCTTGCTTTTGTCATCTGTAAGAGGATGTTCACAACAGGTTTGTGAGCTTTTAAATACTATGATGAAGTAGTTAGGATGAGAACAGGGCATCCATTAGGAAGCCTGGATGGCTTTCCAGGAGAGAAGACAGGGTAGGGGCGGGCTGGACCCCAAAGACTGCCATTGCTCTCAGGGATTGCTTCCTGTGTCACAGAAACAGACTGTTTTCTGGGACAAGGGAGTGTGATACCTTGGTTGACTCTAGTTAAGCAGCTGCTGAGGTGGGTATACTACAATCAGGTTGTGACTGCTATGTCATTAAGTGACCATGGTTGGTCTGAAGTCACAGCACTGGGACAGGTTCCTGGGGTCTAGATCTCCTTTCCGATGAGACCACAATGCCTATACCTCTCTTCTATAGCACAGTGCCAGTGCTACCATGGCCCCAACAGAATCAGCTGTACTCAAGACGGAGGAAGACGCCATGATGTCAACTGTACTGATGGGATAACTAGGAATCTAAGATGAGGACTGGGGAGATGGCTCAAGTGGCAAAGTCTTGCAAACATGAAGACCTGAGTTCGATTTCCAGAACCTGTGCAAAAATAAAAATGAAAATGAAACAGGAGGAAAGTGTGGTGGTATACCCTTATAATCCCAGAGCTGAGGAGACGCAAACAGGTGGCTCTTTGATTCTCTCTGGCCTGGCAGCGTAGATCACAGAGAGACCCTATCAGAAAAAAAAAAAAAAAAAAAAAAAGATAATGGCTAAAGAGCTGCTAAGTTTGAGCCCTGGCTTCCACAGGCATGTGTGCACATGCACCCCCCCCCCACACACATATACACATACAAGGCCATTTAAGATCAGAATATTTACATAATCAATACCTCTGTGTAAGCCAGTTGAAATTTAATTGCAACCATAAGCCTTTGCGGGTTGTTTTTGTTTTTGTTGTTGTTGTTGGCTTGTGTTTTAGCAAAGATAATCACTTTTCTAGGATGCTAAGAATTAAAAGTCTGGGAGATCCCATGTTTTCTAGTAGTAGGCAAACCCGTCCTCAGGATAGAGGTCTAACCAGTGACTCTGGTGAGCAAGGAAATAGAACAAATGAAGTCGTTATGCTGGCAGCAGCTGAAGGGCCTAGTAAGTCATCCATCTCACCAGAAGATATCCTTATAGAATCGAAATCCGAAATGTCACAGAAAGCCCGGCCTTCAGAAGCCCTGGTCACATGCCCCAGGCTGCAGCGGGTGCCCTGTCTAGGCCTGCTTCCTTGGAGATCGCGCCTGCTTTGTCAGCGTATTCTCCCTCCCTAGATATGTTTCGCCAAGTTATCATCTGGACAGGTAGCTTGGAGCTGTCTCCGGCTTCTGGCTTGTTTACATTCAGAGCCAAGCGGTGAGGATTTCAGAGTTAAGCTCAGAGGCCAAGTCTCTTCCCTGGATCTAGAGGAAACCCTCAGGCACTATGGAACCCCAGAAGCTAAGGTCTTAGCTACCCTGTTCACTCAGCCAAGGCCTCTGTGCAACAAGATGAGGCCGAGCTGCTGCGCCCACCGATTCTCTAACACCGTCTTTAACACCGGCTGCTTTGTTTGCACACCAGCCCACTGACGCCAGATGTACCAGGCTCTGCAAATTACATATGATTTATTCTGAAATGTAAAATGGGGCTACAGGAGTTCTTTTATAAAAAAAAAAACTACACAAAGAGCTTTGTGAAACATTAAAAATATGAATATCTAAACATTCTGTTATTGAGCAAGAGAATCTCAGATATGGGAGAAAACTACAGAGATTTTAAAGGTGCTCAAACAGGTCCGCGGGCATCAGTACATTTTTACCTGCTAGCGACAGTGAAGCAGATGATTATGGACAAAACCTGATTAGACCAACGACAAAGAATAGTCTACTGATTGGTGCTGTCCTTAAACCAAAAGATGAGTGGACACATCTGGGTGTGTTCTAATAGAAAATACATGTGTAAGCTAAGAGTGTTATCTATCAGTGTTCACGAACCCCTTCTCACAACTGATTTAAAAAGAGGTTCTCTGAGGTCCCAACTGAGTCAGGTGTTACTGCATCACACTCAGCGTGAGTAATAATAACACACACGAAAAGTTCAGTGGCTGCCCTCCGTAAAACCCCAGGTGGGAGCAGAAACAAGCTAGGATTAGTCTGTAACGTTCATTTACCATTAACACTCTCTCTTCTTTCTCTATATGCTTTCTGTTCCTGCCCTTCTTTTGGGAAGTTGAGTATAAGATCCATGCCAGTGCCAGGGAGCTTCTACCTTCTGTCTCATTTCCTCAAAGCTCTCGGATCCTGCCCCATAGTCGGAGGCAACACCTTCTCTATCCCATAAACTCCTGGACAGTGGGCAGAGACTAGGAGTTGTGTTGTTCCTTTTGAAGCGCCATCCAGAATGGAGAGAGAGCCAGATCAGAGGCATCTTGCTTAAGCACTCCCTGTGGGGGTAGCTTGGGTAAACACTACCTATCCGAGGCTTGCTCCAAGACCAATCAGTTTCTCCCCAGCCCCAATGAAGAGTGACTCTAGCAGCAGGAGCTCACTTCCCGCTGACTGGAGTTCTGTGAGTCTCTTCCCTTGTTTTTCCTTCTGTTCCACACATCCCCTGGCAGGTTCCAGGGTCTACTGGGAAAGAGGGCTAATCATTAATTAAGCATTAACTAATTGATTAATTAACTAAGAGAGCTAATCATATCTATGACTTAGATTTTCAGCTCCCACAAAGCCCGACCCACTAAGAAGTTAAAAGTTCAGACAGCCACTGGGGCCATGTCCTCATCAGGTGGGAGACAAGGAGAGGAGCTCCAGGCAAGGTACAAACCACCGCGTGGAAACAAGAATAAAGCTGTGATTTCAGGGGTGGGGAAGAGGCAAGGGGAAACAAAAGTGATTCTTTAACTGGTTGTCACATTAAATTTAAGATTTATCTATTTAAAAATATCCAGGAGCGCACAAGGGAATCAAATGTAAATAATGGGAGCAGTGGAAAAGACATTTATTAATCTTCAAACTCAGTGTTCATTAATAGGAAACATTAGAAGTAACATAGATTGGGATTCTTTTAAAAAAAAAGTGATATTGGTATTCATTGCTTTTCATCAATTCTGGAAATGGATGATAACATTTTAGATGCATTAAATTTGGTCCATCATGCTCACTTCATGGTGGGAAGAAAGTCAGCACTTGAGTGATTTCCCCCTTAATTTGTTCTAAATTATAGCAAAGTGCCCTGCAAGAAGCAAGTGCTCGTGTTAATTAACTCTGAGTAGAGAAGGTCACTGTCACACGTGGGGGGCTCCGTTTCTGGCTTTAGTGAGAGAATTCTCTTCTGCAATTCGAACCCTCATCAGGAATTAGAGGCATGTGCAAATCGTCACTGCTTTACCCAGCACTTCACGTTTGGGCACCTTTGTTGGCTCTTTAAAAACACTGAAGATGTAGTAACAATAATGAGATGAACCTAAATGAAACGCACAGTCTAGATATTTATTTACAGGTATGCCTGTATGTAATTGGCGTTTTCTTTGAGGCTGAATCTTTTGAGCTGAATCTGTGAAACCACGTGCGGAAGGGCTTGGCAGCGCTTCACGACATAAGGAATTAACAAGACCGAATTTCAGTTGTCTTCCGTTGAACTGTTAAGACCAGACATGAAATTATAAATGCTGTGCAGTCTGGTAAACCACCCTCCAGGATGCTCGGAATTCCACCGGGGTTGACAGAGCTATCAGCAGCTGAACCCACAGTTCTAAAACACACAGGACTTTTAAAGGCTCTAATCTTCACTTACCCCTCGTTTCTTAGAACGTGTGCTGTTATTTTTGTTTTTTATTGGATATTTTCTTTACTTACATTTCAAATGTTTTCCCCTTTCCAGGTCTCCCCTTTGGAAACCCACTATCCCTTACCTCCTCCCCCTGCCTCTATGAGGGTGCTCCCCCACTCACCTACCCACTCCCATCTTCCTACCCTGGCATTCCCATACACTGAGGCATCAAGGCCCAAGGGTCTCTCCTCACACGGATGTCCAACAAGGCCATCCTCTGCCACATATGCGGCTGAAGCCATGGGTCCTTCCATGTTTACTCTTTGGTTGGTGGTCCATTCCCTGGGAGGTCCGGAGGGTGTCTGGCCAGTTGACCCTGTTGCTTCCCTCATGGGGCTGCAACCCCCTCAGCTCCTTTAGTCCCTTCTGCAACAATTCCATCGGGGACCCCTGAGCTCAGTCTGATGGTTGGCTGTGAGCATCTGCCTCTGTCTTTGTCAGGTGTGCTGTTGTCTTTATGCCTCAAATTATGAATGCTACATGTTGATTTTGTTGGTCACACAATGGATGGCATGATATAGGTGTTAAACTGAAATTGTTTATGTGAGCTTGTATTTGAATGTTAGGCATGACGAGAAATGCAGATTCCCTTGCCTCTGATCCACTCCAGTATCAACTGTGAATCACTATTAAAAAAAAATTACTTCAAATGGATTTAGCCACAATGTAAAGGTAATTATATATGTCATTACTTCTGGTTTTGTTTGTTCTGGATATCCAGACGTTAACCATATATAAATTTGGCCATTTTAAAGAGGTAAAGAGATTTCAAGACTAAACAGTCATCTAGAGAGACCATTCAGGTGTGGGGCTTTCAATGATAATAATCAAACCCGAATGGAAGCTCTTAGAATGGGAAAAGCTCAAGATGTTATTAACTGAAAAAATCCAAGACTTTCCAATCCTTGGGAGTCTCTAAAGATACTCAGGTCAGTCACAGGGGAAAACTTACATATATACATATTTTAATTTTTAGCAGTCCCAAGGTCCAGTAAATTTTTGATCAACCCAGGGTCAAAGACCCTTCAGGAAAATAATATATTTTAAAGGGATGAATATTAATCATGAGTGAATTCTTAATCCTACTATCTTTAAGAATTTTTATGCTGTAGTTATGAAATTAAGTTCTGGGGGCTTCTCTAGAGGACCTGGGTTCAAGTCCCAGCACCCACATGACAGCCCACAACTGCCTCAAATTCCAGTTCCAGGGGATCTGGCACCTTTATACAGAGACTTACATACAGGCAAAACACCAATGCACAGTAAATGAATAAGAAATAAAATTCTGATTAAAAATAAATGTGCGTTCTATTCCTAACCAAGAAGCTATTTAAAATTGATACCTCCTGGGAGAAGGGCAATCAGTTTTCTCCGTTGGAGTGATACTGGGTATATCAGCCAGTTGGCCAACACAAAATGAATGCCAAGGGTTGCTTTATGTGTGTGATTTTTATTTTGTTTAGATTTTTTTTGGTCTTATTATTTTGTTAGTTAATTTTAATTGTATTGTTGAGAAATAGAATATGAAGTCAGGTGGGGAAGGAGATGGGGAAGTTCTAAGAGGGGAAAGAATATAATCAAGATATACTGTATGAAAAATATTTTTAAATTAATGAAAGAAGAGATCTATAAAAAGGATTTTAAAGGGTTCATATGTGAAAAAAGCGAGTCCCTTAGTATGTTTCTGAAATTAATATGTTTCTGAAATTAATACGTTTCTGAAATTTCAGCAACGGGAACAAGTGCAAACCTGTTCGTGGGGATAGGCTGCAGGGAAGGCTCAACACCGGATCTCAAAACAGAGCCTTGACAAGCCATCTCATCTCTCAGCAAGCCCACGGCTGCAATGACAGACTTTTGTCCAATTGTTATGTGTGACTCTATACTTTTACTGGGAGGCTAATTGACCACAGCTTCATCAAATCCACCGAAATAAGAGGAATTTTAATTTCACTCGAGAGTTTTTTAAATTGAGTTTTTATACCATCGGGTTACTTCTTCTGAGTCATAAATATATAACCTAATATAATGTTCTTTTAAAAGTTAAGTCCTATGACTTGGAAAACAAAATGAGAGTCAAGTGTCCCAGAGTGTCAGCTACACAACAGTAGTAGCAAAAGAGCTGTGACTGGTAGCTGTATTCATTGTAATAGTCTACAGGGACTCTCACTCTTCAGGTTGTACTGCTAACAATCCCAGTTTGCTGTGCAGAACACATTCATACTTTTTCTCAGAGTGCCCCCTTGTGACGAGTGGCAGGTAGCACCAGGGCCATGGATTGTACTGGCAGAAATGCACACAGAGGCAAACCTGAGAGTGCCCATGTTTATCCCAGGGACCATACTTAATTTTCATAGCTACCTCCTGTCGTCTGTGTATAGGTTGCTTCCCTGGGATAACGTGTCATGAGCATAGAAACCACCCTGACTTGTTCACCCCAGGACTGCTGCTAGAACAGAAGATCTATCTTAATAAAGACACTCAGTAAACATTTAGATGGCAAGTAACCTCTCACTATTGATTATGGAGACACTTTTTAAAAAATCATAAATTAATGTAGAAATATCAAACCTGTGACTTTTTAATACACAGGAAATATACTTTAAAATTTTAATTTGTGTGTGTGTGTGTGTGTGTGTGTGTGTGTGTGTGTGTGGACATACAGAGGCCAAAGGCTGACATTAGGTGTTTTTTCCCATGCTAGTTTTTGAGATAAAGTCTGTCACTGAACCTGAAATTCACCAACTTGGCAAGACTGGCGGGTGAAAGAGCTTCGGGGATTCCCCTGGTTTTGTCCCATACCCACCCCAGCGCTGGGGTTACAGATGTGTACCACTGCACCTAGTCTTTATGTGGGTCCTGGGGATTTGAACTCAGGTCCTCAAGATGGCACAGCAGATACTTTACCAACTGAACTGTCTCCTGGCCCCAAATATCATACTCTTAATCCTTATTAACCAACTAATGGCATCAACTCATCCAAGACGAAAAGGAGATTGTCAGAATTGACAGTTTATTTTAAAACACCTACTCCAGGGTCATTTTATTCAGTATTTTTTCAACATCTTGTCCAGTTTGATTCTAATGGAAGCACAATTTATATCTTTAATTTTTTTTATCTTTGAGTTACATCTATTCTGTAAGTCCTTGTTAGATTACATATTGCCTGGTAGCGGTGGCACACACCTTTAATCCCAGCACTTGGGAGGCAGAGGCAGAGGGTGTGAGGCTAGCCTGAGGCTAGCCTGGCATACAGAGTGAGTTCTAGGACTTTTTATACAAAGAAGCTATGTCTTCAAAACAAAACTGAACAGTAACAAAAGATTGTTCTATAGTATTTTATATTATATTATAAGCTTTAGATTTTAGTTTTTAATAAGTAAGGTCCAAGAACTTTGACAAGATTGAAATCTCAATGCATTTCTTTCAGCTTACCTAAAATATATCTTTAAATCATGGTAATAACTTAACAGGTGAGGGTTTATGGCACATTTTAAACTGTATGGTTGTTCCTGAGAGTGCCTGCCTACTGAGTTCTACATATTTAGGAGAAGGTGTTATTTCTCCCATTTAACTTGAGAATCAGATCTAATATAACTTTGTCATTCAAAGTATTAGTTGAGAGCTCAGAACCTGAAGTTTAAAATTTAGGATTTTCCCAAACCACTCCATTTATAAATGGTTGATTTAGAATCAAACAAGCACTGACTCACAGAAGTACCGTCCTGTCATATAGAGTGAGAGGACACTCCCCCTTTCTCTTTACTGTATTGAGTGTACTTACATGCTGGATGCTTACCAGACTGGCTTAAGAATTCTATTTAATAGTTCTTGTCTTTTAAAATAATAACCAGTGCCTCTTTTCAGAATGCGCCACAGTTAAAGGAAATGAATACATTAAATCTCATCTGATTTGGTCAAAATTCAAAACCAGTGGTTGAAGAGTAATTAAAACAGAGGCACAATTCACACTATAACGGCATCTTGTTAAGGGGAAATGCAGATAGGACGCCCTTTGTGGCCTCTTTTGCTCTCTGTAGCTGGAGCATCTCTAACTTCTTCATCATTAGTGTTCTTCTCAAGATCAGAAATGAGAATGTTCTCTTCTAAATGTGCTGTACTGAAGTTGAGCGTGGGATAGTAAGAACCCCTAGAAGCTGTGAGTCTCTGGAAGACGCCACTTTTCTGCTTGTATATCCAGAAGCAAAGCATGAAAATGCCCAGGGCTATTATCAATGTCAGCGTTACTGTGACAGGAACGATGCTGTGGCTTAGTCCTGGAGAAAGACAAAGAAACACAGAGGACAGACACTGTCACATGCCTGCCTTCTATCGTATTGATTCTTTTTTTTTTTTTTTTTTGGTTTTTCGAGACAGAGTTTTTCTGTATAGCCCTGGCTGTCCTGGAACTCACTCTGTAGACCAGGCTGGCCTTGAACTCAAAAAATCCACCTGCCTCTGCCTCCCAAGTGCTGGGATCAAAGGCCTGCGCCACCACCGCCTAGCCTTATTGTATTGATTCTAAGAAATATCTAAATATTCTTTCCCTTCCAAACCTACCTTTCTCTGGATGTGCCGTTACAGCTGGAATACCTAAAATCAAATAATAAACAAATATTTCTTTAAGTTCATCAAATTTATGTCATTATTCAAGCAAAGCAGGAATCAGACTATTGCTCATATACCATGTCTTGTATATGAATGATGTTTTATTAGAGCTCTGATAGTCATTCATTCATGCATTCTCCTCTCTGTGTGTGTGTATGTGTGTGTGTGTGTGTGTGTGTGAGAGAGAGAGAGAGAGAGAGAGAGAGAGAGAGAGAGAGAGAGAGAGAGAGACATAGAGACATAGAGAGACAGAGAGAGAGGTGTCAGTCTTATGCCATGGTGCATGCACCATGGTATGTGTGTATAGGTCACATAACAACTTGTGGGTTCTCTCCTTCTACCATGTGGGTTCCAGTGTTTGGATCAAGGCTTGGAAGCAAGTGCTTTTACCAGCTGAGACATATTGCTAGCCCATGAGCCATTTATATTGATAAGTATTGGTGTTCATAACACAAGTGTTTTTTTCCCTCCCTCCCTCCCTCCCTCCCTCCCTCCCTCCCTCCCTCCTTCCCTTTTAATTTACTAAAGCCAAAAGATTTCCATATAGTCTCAGAACTATCACAACAGAAATATATGCAAGACATGGTCCTTACTAGCAGGAAGTCATCATTTTGTTGGGATTAGATGGAGAGTTTGCCCAGCAATAAAAGCCCTGCTTGTCTTTCTGTAACATCTTTACAGTGAGCACATTTCTCATCTGTGATTCCCAAGAGTCTGGAAAGGAATCCACGGGCTCTCCATTCGGAAGTGACATAGTTTCTGTTTTAGGGCATTTTAAAGTCAGAACAGTTTTCACTTAAGAAGACTATCTCAAGGGTTAAGTTAACCTCTGCAATTTCAAGTCTAGGAACGGAAAAGAGGGAGGGAGGGAAGGAGGGAGGGAGGGAGGGAGCACAATAGAGCTGGGAGATACTTGTAAGGCTAGAGAAGGAGGGTTTCTGGAAGTCTGAGGTCAGTCTGAACTTTGTAGCGAGTTCCAGGTTAGGCTGAGCATAGAAGTAAGATCTACTCCAGGAAGCTCCATTAAAAACAAGCAAACAAACAAAAGAAAAAGAAATCTGGTTTTCCATGCAACCTGTTTGGACAGGCACTTTTCTCACCTATAGGATGAGTATGTTTGAACAGATCCAGGGCCTTGAAAAGTTGCTATACTTTAAAACTGGACACTATTGTGTGGTGTTTCTGATTTGCTCTTGATGCCTCTATGCCAGTGAAAACCTGGGCATGCTGTTAGCCTTTTGTCTGCTACAATGTTGGCACTTTGGGGTTTCAAGAATCCTGTGCTCCAGCTGGCAGCTTTTTCTCTCTCTTTGCCAGTGTCTTGTCAGTCTTCCTTCTTCTCCCTGTGTTTTCAGTCACGTCATTCAAATCACGAACACTGCCCTTTGCACTAGTGAGTGTATCTCACTGTGGGTGTCTACCCTACATCCAGGGCATCTTTTGCTCCACCTGGAATCTCAGCTCCTTAGCTAAGCACTGGATCCAGCTTCATTGGTCAATTTAACTCCCACCATGCTTAAGGTACTCCAGTCTAGTGCATTCTCTGTGGCTGCTTTTAGCAATGCTGGGCCTTTGGTATAAAATATCTTTCCTTCTCTGTTGCAGCTCTCTCCACTCCTCCTTCAGAACCCAGAGTCTCATTTCTCTGAAGCCTTACACAGGAGACCAGAGGCACACGAACCTTCCTTCTTCCAAAATGAGACGCTAGGAATAGTCTTGATTATTAGAAACACCAACGGTCCTCATGGCACGCTAACTCAGAAGCCTCCGCTGCTGTTTGCAAATGGCTAGAATTTTCTGGTTTCACTTTCTAGAACCAATTTCCATTGCCATTAACCGTATTGCTCAGGATGGACTCACATATGACCTTCTTGGCATAATCTACTCACAAGGCAGAATTACACCTATTTATCTGTAACAAATGCACCAAATAAACAGACGATATTTCCTAAGACCAAAGATGACACTAAACTTTCTCCTATCACGGCATGGCTCTTTTTGGTGTAAACTGCATGTCTCATTTCATCTATATGATTAATGTGTTTTTTTTCCCCTTCATCTTAGAGGAGCTGAAATGTTCTGACTTGTGTGATGTGGAGTAAGGTGACGGTGCCAGAATCTATCTGAAAATCTCTGATATAGTGGGTCAGCACTAACCACGGAAGAGTCAATACAGAGGAATTCTTTCTCCCTTCACACACCTGCTTCCATTTTACAAATGAATCCCTTTTTGTCCTCGCATGGGGTAAAGTGCCATATTCCTTCTGGGATCCTCAGGGCAACACAGGGATGGGGCTTGAGGTGGTCCACGTCTGGCTTCCGAAGGCCCCAGTTTGACTGCTCTGTGGGCGTTCCATCAAACCACCTTAAGGTTTTGTCTGTGGAAAAAAATGCTGGCTTATTATGAATTACGTGCAAGATTAACAATCTAAGACTGGGATCAATCCTTAAAGCAGCCTCCAAATTTAAGGAGGCACATTTAATTCCATAAGTATATTCATGAACAAAATATCAAAAAAGTTATGTATCCAGCCAGGCAGTGGTGGTATACACCTTTATTCATAGCATTTGGGAAGCAGAGGCAGGTAGATCTCTGAGTTTCAGGCCAACCTGGTCTACAGAGTGATTTTTAGGGCAGCCAGGGCTACATAGACAAACCTTGTCTGGGGGTGTGGGGGTGTGGAGGGGGAAGGTATGTTTCCATTTAAGTTGCCTCCTGTGCAACCCTCTAATTTAGATATAGATACCTTATTTCTTAGTGTCCTGGTTTGAGTTTTAAAACAGCTGACAATTTTTTAACCAATTTAAATAAATCACATAGTAAAAAAAAATTAATGTATGGAAAATCCCTTGAAATTCTAACATCAACACCATAACAAGAAGGTTCATTTCCTAAAGTCATTCTTATATGGTTCAGAAAGTTCAGCCCATACATGGTTAATAAGGTGTGTGGGTGTGTGGGTGTTGCACTGTCAGAAAAGAATTTACAACTAACAATAAAGCCAACTACAAGCCAGCAAGCCTTTGGTTATCACCGTTGGCTAGAAATTCAAACAATGTCCAGGATTAAAATACCCCTTGCGAGGATGGGCTCCGTACCCACCCTCCTGCACCACTGTGACACACACTCCATGCTAACTAAAATCATTTTCTTTACAAGAACTTTTCAATAACATCAGTTACATAAAGAATAGTGTACCTCGGATTACACACACTAGTGTCTATAAGGATTCGAAAAGCTGTTCACTAAAACAGCAACCCCATTTCGTTGTGCTTTGTAACAAATGCTTGAGAAAGTGGGGTCTTTTCAAGTCAACATGGCTTTCCTTTGCATGACTAAGCCTGGGGACAGAGCTGGAGCTAGCAGCTTCAGTGTCCCTGTGAAGGCTAACTTGTCATTTGTTTGTTTGGGAGGCGTGGCTTTAGGGTTCACACTGTATTTTCACAGCAAATATGTTCAAGAGGTGTCCCAGGGCTCCCGGAGGCCTTTAGGGCTGCGTTATTACTTGTTCCTCCTCTGCACCCACAGCACTTACTGTCATTATCAAACTGAGCATTCAACCAAACCATCTGCACAGAAGACCCAAATGCAAGAAGCTCTTCCAGGAGAAATGAATTTTCAGCCTCATCCTTGATTGCCAACAGATTAGATCCTGTAAAAGAGACAAGCAGCCAGTAAGCAAGGTAAAGGGGACTCAGAAATGTTTCTGAGCCCTGACTCCTGAAGCTCTCTGGCTTTGAAAAACAATCGTTCTGTTACTCAACACACATTTTCCCTTCCTAGTGCTGGGGCTAGAACCCCAGGGCCTTACCTTACTAGGCAAGAGCTCTACCGATTATCTGGAGCCCCAACTCCTGGGTTTTACTGTTAAAAAGTGATTGTGTGGCTGAGGCACTAAAGTGCCTGCTGCAGAAACACAAGGACCCAAGGCTGGTTCCTCAGGACTCAAGTAAAGAGCTGGGGTGGGGAGGCAGAGACAGAAGGGTCCAGTAGGGCTCACTGGCCAGGTTCAGTGAGAGACTCTGTCTCAAGTATAAAGAATGGAGAGTGGTTGAGAAAGACACCTGGTATCAAAACACACACACACACACACACACACACACACATTCAAGGTGATTAAAAACAAAACAAAAAAAAGCAATGTCCCACTATGTGCCCCGAGCTAGCTTGGAACTCACTATGTAGAGCTTGCCCTTAAGCCCATACCGATCTTCCCCTGCCTCCTGAGTTCTAGGATTAAAGGCCCCACGTCACCACGCCCACCTACAATGTGACTTATGCTTTAAGTATAAAAGTGTACAAGCTTTCATTTAAAAGTTAAAATACCGATGAGCCCGTTTAGAGAACATTAAAAATTCCCAATGCGCATGGCTTCAGAAGGAAGAATTTTGTGGGAAAGCTGTATACCGAGGCACACTCTTGGGTTTTCAAAGTCTGCCCTGGAACTTAAACTGCCCATAATAGCTGTCTCCTTAATAAGCAAATTCAATAGTGTTTTTTTTTTTTTTTTACTTTTACTTTTTATTTTTTGGTAGTTTTCGTGGCCCCTAAAGTTCCTGGATAATCAGCGTGTGAGAAAGTACACTGTTCACTGAGCTGTCGTGAGTACATGGAAGTATTTTAGCACCACAGAAGAATTACCTTCTCTTTTGCAAAATTCATGAGCATCTTCAAAATTTCTGCTGTCCAGGACCGTAGAAAAACTGTAGCAATCACCTTTAAATTTTATCCAGGGAACTGATGTTTCTGAGCACAGCACTGGGTGCTCAAATGCCTTTGTTTCTATGAAGAAAAACCGGGTATGGTTTCATGCTGGTGACTGGGCTGGTAGACTGAGATAACGCTTATTTTCCATTCTATGAAAGGCCATATATAACCAATGTGTACATTAAGGTTTTGTTATCAGAATACCCCAAAGACTGGATTTGATGTCAATGATTACAGACTAGGGTTAGGTTCTTGCATTTCTGTTAGAAAACTCTTTCCCTAAACATGAAGGGCGGATAAGAGTGTTTTGTTTGAGTGCTGCCTGGTGAGGGTGGCTGTCTACTGCCATCCTAAAGTTGGGACATCAGTAAGATGCACTGCAGAGAGGAAGCAGTAGCTGAACGATGCTGAGACAAGGATCTCTAATGGTTTACTATTACGCAGAGTATGTGTGCTGTAGGTAATAGTATCCAGAATATAAGTAAATAATGTAACCTTATGAAATGGGCAATTTAAAAGGAGACCAGAGGGGGAAACTCTTAGAGCATAGGAGCGCAACAAAGAAGAGAGTTGGGGAAACAGAGTAAACACATCAGAGGGTGAAGATAGAGCTCCTGGTCAGGACACTGTCAATAGCTGGATCCTTGGGATTGTGTTGAATGATCTCAATTAAGTTTCATCGTCAGTAAAGGGATTGGGCCAGCTGAACTTCATATAAATAGGATATTGTGCAAAGTGTGGTGTAGGGCTTATAGTCAATGTCTGAACGGTGTCAGCTTACCACCACCCTAGTCATTGCTCAAGAATCTACCAGCCTTGTCTTAAACATAAAACCTCACAGTTCAGACTCTCTATAAAGCTGTTGCCCGCCTTTCTTATATAAAGTCTCATCGTCCTCTTACCCTAACCTGCCATGCTGGCAAACTCAACACCAGCTTTGCCGTGCGGCTCCCCCTGCGTAGGTACTCCTCTCTGCCTTCCTTTATCTAAGCTTCTTTGCTCCAAATGCTTCTCTATGTTGTTGTTGCCTATCTCTCCTATCCACTCTGCCAGTTTCATCTGTGTACACTGCCACACCCTTCAGGAAGCCTTTTGTCTTCCCCCAAATAAATAGGATGCTTCTTAAAACACAACAATGAGAAATTATTGACTACACCGCAGGCCGTGGTGGGGAGGGCTGTATCCGGAGAAAAACACAATGCATTCTTTTCTTGATAACCCCTCATCTTCTAGACACACCTGGCATGACAGGTATTTGTCTTTATATTGATAGATCAGAGAGACTACAGGCTTCCTGAGAGCGGAGACTTTTTATTACACGTGTTCCTAATCATTGCTGAGCGCGATCATGCATTCAATAGTAACTTAGGCCGCATTCCTGGAGTTGAAGAGAATCGTACCTACCAGTGAGTACGTGACAAATGGCGCCTTGCAGAAATGACTCGCAGGCTGTGCTAGTCCAGCGTCCGTTGGTGTCAGCCAAAGCACAGTCACCAAGAAAGGCTGACTCCTCATCCTTCCAGTAGGTGAAAGGGGATTTGGTGCCATCTGACCAGTCAAAATTCAAACCATTCTGCAGAGGGGATTTGAAGCATCACTTCATTGGCAAGACTGGGGCTGGGCTCAGCCAGGACTACCCGAGTACCCACGCCTCCCGAGCTCTACACTTCTTTCCAAAGACCCAGAGGCCGTGGAGGGAACAGAGTTTATTTTTCAGCAATTTAAGTATGTATGTAATATTCTTGTTTTTAAAGAGCAAAAACAAGCAGAAAACAAAACAACAAAAAAGTCAAACTCACACAGAACTATGTTGTATTTCAAAGGTAGTGAATTAATTAATAATAAAGTTTCTGAGCAGAAAGCAGCAATCATTTTTTTTTAAATGGAGATTCTGGAAATCTAACAAATTACCCACTCATGATACTTTGAGATGTATTTCGCTTCATAAATGAGTCAGTACTCAGGGATGCTGGAGAATTTTCAAAGGACCCTTGAGGTTCTTTGAAACCAGGCAAGGGCATGTTTATCCTGAAAAGATTTATACTTTTGTTTTATAGCCTTAGAATTCTCAAACCACCACCACTACTACCACCACCACCATCACCACCAAAATATCAAAACCAAGCAACCAACCAAAAGCCAATAGTTTTTGTATAAACCAATTACTGAAATGTTACAATGTTACTATTGTGTCTGGGAATTGTTTTTGCATGCTGATTTCAGTGGTTTTCTTGCTCAGGAAGTAGACAGAAGGGAGGGACTGAGAACACCTACGTCTGTGGTGGAGAGTCCAATCCAGTGGGCGTGTCCCAGCCTGCTGAGGAGAACCGAGAGGAAGGCCTGGTGAAACGCATCTGGAATGCTGGCCAGTTCTGCTCTGTGCATTCGACAGGACTTTCCTGCTGCGTACCAAGTCATGTTACCATGGATTATCTTATAAGTTCTGTTTCCGTATTCTAACGTACTAGGGATTAAAGACGTATCAGACACGTTTACATGGTGTTCAAGGGTATCTGGAATGAGAACATCAACAACGTCACTTGGAGCATCTGGACTAGAAAGGATTTCAAATTTAACATGCGTCTTTGTCATGGGATCAACACTGACCAGCCTTTTTCTTCCAGAAGTGATGAATTCAAGTCAATGGCACTGTGTTTGGAAGTGTGTGTGATGCTAGGGGCTGGCACGCTGTGGTTGAATGACAGTGGCCTCCAGAGGCTTATACATTTGAATGCTTGTTCTCTGGTTGGTGGAACTATTTGAGGATTAGGAGGTGTGGCTTGTTGGAGGAGGTATATTATTAGGAGCTTTGGGTTTACAAAGCCATAATCTTTCCAGTTAGTACCCTCCCTCCCTCCCTCCCTCCCTCCCTCCCTCCCTCCCTCCCCTTCTCCTCCTCCTGCCTCTGTCTCCCTTATGTGTGTATGTGTGTGTGTGTGTGTGTGTGTGTCTAAGATTACTTTCTCTTTAATATATACGAATCTGTCCTTTCTGTCCTGCATTATGTTATAGCTATAGAACAGGCAGAGTTCAGAAAAACTAAACCAGGAAAACAAGGTACATTTTTTCTGCCCTCACTGATCTACAGTGAACTGTGTCCCTCTAGGGATGCATACTAGGCTGAAAACTAAAACCAGTAAGTGGTTTGGGCTTACTAAGGGGCATGCTGAGATGAAAATAGCTGAAGGCCTGGACTTAGCCCATTCCTGACTCTACCTGGCTAAGAGACCCAGAGAAAACTCATCCATCTGAAGCTCACATTTCAGGTCTGTAAGGATTGATAAGATCTTCCTTAGAGAGGGGTGTGTAGAATTCATTGCAGTGATATCCACATTTACTGCATCTGGGGCAAATCAAACACTGACAAATGCTGTTCCTCACTCCCATACCCTGTTTTGGTCACATTCTCCATGATAAAAATGGTAGACTGGGAAGTTTTCTTTGCCTTTGTTACTGTTAACTTGATTTGAAAAGCACACATGTAAACTCTGAGCACACATGTAACATGAACCTCCTTATTAATTAACCTGTGATGGACCGTACTTTGTCACCAGTGTGTTCTTTCTGGAAGTCTGTTTGCTGCCCTATGGCCCCACTTTACGGTTAGCTCTATAAAATCCATACAATACCAGAGTCCCATGTTAAAATGACAATTAGTACAATTAATGTGACTGAGAACTTTTGTTTCCTTCCACTGGGGTGTATTGTTGCTTTTACACTAGGAATTCCTCACAGCACAATTAATCCTTTCAAGTTTCAAAACAAAACACACCTCATTTTCAGCAATGTCGTTTTGTAACTTCTTATGCTGGAGCCAGGCATGGTGGCGTACGCCTTTAATCCCAGCACTTGGGAGGCAGAGGCAGGCGGATTTCTGAGTTCGAGGCCAGCCTGGTCTACAAAGTGAGTTCCAGGACAGCCAGGGCTATACAGAGAAACCCTGTCTCGAAAAACCAAAAAAAAAAAAAAAAAAAAAAAGAGAGAGAGAAGAAACATCTATGGAAACTGAGTTGTTTCTAGCTGTCCAGTCTTGGCTCCCTACCCACCAACCATGCCCCTGTGTGTGTGCTCATGCATGTGTATATGCATGTGTGTGCATGTGTGTACGTGTTTGTGTGTATGTGTGTGAATGTAAGCCTGTGTGTGTCATGGCATGCACTCGGTGGTCTGAGGACAGTCATGAATACAGGTTCTTTCCTTTATTTGAGTCGAGGTCTGTTGTGTGGCTTTTCTGCTGTGTCAGCCAGGTTAGCTGCTCTGTGAGCTTCAGGGATCCTCCTGTCTCTGTCCTCATCCTGGGATCACAGACAATTTCACCATGAACCTGGCATTTACATGGGTCCTGGGGATTCAAACTTAGGTCCTCACGCTTGTGTGGTAAGTTCTTTCACCCACCAAGCAGCCTCCCCGGCCTTTGTATCTTTTTATACTCATATTTCTTTATTCTTTCAGGAACATAGCAATTTTTGGCTTAAGCCCAATATAAGCATGTATCTATATGGGAAATGTAGGGCTTTCATCATAACAAGATTTCAAGTTTAATAATATTTTGCAGGAATAATATTTAAAATCTGTTACTTGCTAAACACATGCTGAGAACTGTGCGAAACTTTATGTATATTTGAGTATATGAAATAGTCCTCACATGGTCATTTTATAGAAATTGAACCTCATAGAGGATAAGTCATTTGACCATTTACAGAGGTGGAGTGGAGCTTGCGTGACCAGACACCAGGCCTACTCCCCATCTGCCCTGTAATGTCACCAAAGGAGTATCTACGTTGCTTGTCCCCAAATGACGAAGAAAATAATCAGAGAAGAGGTTATAGCATTACAGAAATAGAATCGCTACATTTAACTGAAGCTCTGTTTTTACGATTAAAGTTCCTTATCTACACATTGGGGAGACTTTGACCCAGTTCCTGGAATGGTACTAAAGGTTTTATGGTATAATGTGCATAAACCCAAAGCATGGCGCCAGGCACAGGGAGACACAGCAGGCAGTGAAAGCAAGAACCCTCTTTGCTATTTCTATTATTTAAGGTCACTCTAGGACAGTCACGCTGCTCATTCATCCCTCTGGATATTTGTGACAGTGTGACACTTTACTTAGCATCTTAAAGGTCCTCCTAAGATCCAGTGTGTTTCCCAGAGTGGTGCCACTGAGCCGACGGGACATTTAAGGGGTGAGGCCCAGTAGAAGGTCTTAGGTCACTGTGGGTCACACTAAAGAGAATAATGGGAGCTTAGACTCCTCCCTTTCCATACTTGTGCCTTCCAGTCATGAGATGAGTGGACTTGTTCTGCCCCTCCCTCCATAACGTTCTGCTTTTGCTATAGCCCCAGAGCAATGGGTCTCCTTAATCACCGGCCAGAACCCTTAAAATTGCTTTGTCAATATACACCTTCTCTCTTTATAAGTGAATTATTTCAGATATTCTGTTACAGGGAGGTGAAGCTATCACATATGGCTTTGGCATTACACTCCAGAAACCGCAAGGGAGTTTTATCTGCCAGATCTAGAAACATACTATACATCCTATTTAGCCACAAACACTATTTTAGGAGCTTAAAAAAAAAAAAAGGAATGAGTGTGAAATGTTTATTTTTATGACTTTTGCTGTTCTTGTTTTTAGTCAGGGTTTTACTATATAGCCCAGGTATAAGCTAAGTATAGTTCCTTATTTATTTACTTATTTATTTATTTATTTATTTATTTATTATCTGTTTGCAGTATTCTGGGTGAGTTGTAAAAATAGCCACAGTTGTCTATGTTTAGATCTAGTGTCAGTGTACTCTGTAAAGTGTTATATGGTAGAATTTAATCCTCACTATGAAGTATTAAGTGGGTAGAAACACCATCTGGCTGTGAAGTTCAGAAGTAGCGTCTTTGGAGGGTGCTAAGGCCACAGGGTCCCGTGATGAATCTTGGTGGCTTTGACTGGAGAGAGGGAATAGGATGGCTCACGCCAGTCTCTTTCTGTGTAATGTGCCACCTTGGAAGTCTGGCGTAAGATGGTCCTTAACAGACATCACCACGTTGCCTTTGGTGCAGAATCATAAGTCAAACAAAAGTGCTTTCCTTTGTGTGAATGCTAACATCACCAGAGTGTGGGGAAATGGTACAGAGTCCCGGAACACAGAGGAAAGCTGTTTAGTGGTCCTAGGGTTAATGCACAAACTTGGTGATCTGCCAGACGGTCTCGGCAGTCCTGAGAACAGAGTTGAAGGGGGCAGTCCTAAGAAGCCGTGGATTTGTGGTTAAATAGACTTAAATACAGGGGACAAGCAAACTCTTGTTATTAGCAGCGAAGCTTGTAGACAACAGGTGTGGAAGAAAGGAGGGAAATAACAGGACCAAAACCCCAATGATCTCTCACCTTGCGCTTTTTCACAGACAAATCCATAGCCTTTTTTCCCACAGTCATCGAAATACCATTTTCCAGTAAAATGGAAATTAGGATTACTTGATATGAGGGCACAGAGAGGAACATGCTTTTGAACTTCAGTGGTGTTATAACTTGGTATCTTTAAAGAAAAACACATGTTACAAAAACATAGTAACATATAACATTATTGTCACATTGAAAATTTATGGATATTAGCCCAGAAACTTAGAATACCCAAGATACAATTTGCAAAACACAAGAAAATCAAGATGGAAGACCAGCGCGTGGATACTTCATTCCTCCTTTGAATAGGAAACAAAATACCCATGAAAGGAGTTACAGAGACAAAGTTTAGAGCTAAGATGAAAGGATGGATCATACAGAGACTACCCCACCAGGGGGGATCCATCCCATAATCAGTCACTAAACTCAGACATTATTGCATAGGACAGCAAGTGTCTACTTAAGGGACCCTGATAAAGCTGTCTCGTACAGAAGTGAATGCTCACAATCATTTATATGATGGAACACAGGGCCCACAATGGAGAAGCTAGAGATAGAACCCCAGGAGCTGAAGGGGTCTACAACCCTAGAAGAGGGACAACAATATGAACTAACCAGAAACCCCAGAGCTCATGTCTCTAGCTGCATATGTAGCAGCAATCTTTATATACCCCAATACAGGGGAATGCCAGGGCCAAGAAGTGGGAGTGGGTGGGCAGGGGAGCAGGGAGTGGGGAGGGGAGAAGGAACTTTCAGGATAGCATTTGAAATGTAAATTAAGAAAATATCTAATAAAAATATTGAAAAAAAAGGAAAATTTATCTAGGGAAGAATTTTAAAAAGTAAAACACCACTATTCTCTTATTTACATCTAATAAACCAATCCAGAGTCTCCTCATAGCCTTCAAGATAAATATTCATCATGATGTGTAGTATAATTGTGCTTGTGATACTCATGAAATTGTTATAATAGTACATTATTAAAAATTAACATATGACCAGTCAACTAACACAAATGTATAGCTTCAAAATGTGGGAAGAAAGAAATTTTAGTCAATAAGTATCAGGTATGATTTCTTGTTAAAATGTCAAAAAAAAAATTAAAACTTAAGGGTTAGGTCACAGCACAATGGTTAAAGTGTAGAAGACCCTGGGTTCAATCCCAGAAAACCCTGCCCCCAATAACATTTGAAACTTACATTTATTATATCCGATGGAGACCAGTTAGAGTACACCAGAGGCTTCCCATTTACCCATTTCTCATGATTAGTACTTTGTAACCCTATCCACACATTTGTGGTCTGGCCGAAAAGATTCATAGTAATAAAAGCTGGAAAAGAGAAATACATTATCTAACAATACCACACAAGTCATCAGGTAGCCATCAAATGCTGCTCACAGAAATGATTATATTCAAACGACAGCAGACGTCATTATGCATCGGTTTTAGGAGCTCCATACTTTGTTCCTGTAACCAGTTGTCTTTCATTTTGGTTTCAGGTTAAATTGACCTAAATGAGCAGGATAACCTGAGATTTCATCAGATCATTAGCAAACCAACTTCCAGTGCTTACTTACAATTGTTTTAAACAAAAGGAGGATTAATGTACCATATTTAAACAGATATGTATAACTGCTTAAGTTTCAAATTGAAATGTATAGGCTGAACTCAAAATGATCTTTAAAAAGCTTATCATGAAACTACCCTAGATGTTCCTGAGGAACTATCTTAGCCATTTTAGAGGACATGTTAAGTCCTTATTCTCTTCAGTTCAAACTTCCAAGGGCAGCAGTTTCTAGGCAGCCTAGAAACATCTATGACTCACAGATGTCATAGCAGAAACCCTGATGCTCAAACTGAGATTTCCTGTGTCTTAGCAACATGATGCTTTAAGTGCTGATTTGTAAATGCAAGTTTGAGATGCTGTTTTCATTAAGACTTGAATGCCAGTTGCCATTTTGGCTTGGCTGAACCCTCAGACTCTACCTTGTTCCAATTCACTTTCGATGGAGACCAGCGTCCCACCCTTGGCAACGCAGAATTCCTGAGCACCTGTCCAGGTCTTCAGCTCCCGAGGGTCCTTGGGAATTGTCACCAGGAAGCACTACAAATAACAACAACACTAACTGTTCAGCCCTGCACTGTTCTATGAGAACTCAAACAATTTCCCAAAGACACCGAAGGTCAGACTTGGAAATGATAATTTTCTTAGGCAGAGAGCTCATTTGTCTTCTGCCTGCTCTGCAGACATTAATGAAGCAAGGAGAGACACTGCTTTGGGGCGAGCGATTTGTCTCATTCGCATGAAGAGCAGAGCTGAAGAAGAAGCAGAGATGTGTTTGTCATGAGGAATGTCACAGCAGTGTCTTCTGCTCAGTGGAGAAAGGCGCTCTTCCTAAGAAGGAGTCAGTCTGCCTGCAAGCTTTACAGTAGGGAACTTGGAAGAAAGGAGTAGCTTAGCTAGATTATCTATAAGCAGACCTCCTCATTTTAGTGAGAGATGAAAGGACCTGGAGGATTTAAGTTCACTAGAAGCTCATTTAATAGAAAGCACACAGGAAGTTACAGAAAATCAAGAGAAGAGGTGAGAAGAAGACAGAGAATCAAAGATGACTGAGGAGCCAACTTCACCACCGATGCTAAATGGAACACAGAAATACAGGCTGAATTCTCACAGTGAGATTGGTCGCTTTAACAAAAACTTCTTTATCATATCACGCACATGAAGGTCAGAGGCCCACTCTAAGGGGCGTCTGTTCCCTTCTTCTACTGTGGGGTCCAGGGATCAAACTCAGACTATCAGGTTTGTGGGGAAAGTGCTTTCATCCACTGAGCCATGCTGCCGGCCTGTGACTGTATCATCACAGGGATGTCCTCACAGTGAGATAGGACGGGAATCAGAATGATACAGTTGGCCCAGTGTGCCCAACTTGCTCAATAAATGCAAACATGCTAGGGACATCTAGAGTAAGTCATGGGGAGAAAGAAGACCGAGGCTCTAACACTTCAGGACAAGATCCATAGAAGTCAGAGGAGACTCTATGCAGGTTACATCCCATTCAGAAAGTGCTAGCTATTTCTCTTGACAATTTTCTCCTCAAAGAACATAGACAGCCCTAGTCATTGGCAGGTCTGATCCCGGGGATTGAGCTATGGAGAAAACTTCAAAGTAACCATAGTTGACCCAGAAACTCAAATACAAGAGCACTAGCTCTCCTGTCTTACTCTGGAATAGTGTCCTCCTCCCTTATTCTTTCATTTTTAATCTGCCACCTCTGCCCAACCACCATGACTCCATAAAAGCAGAGATGGTTAGCTACCAAAAGGCATCACTAGAGACAACCCCCAAAAACCATCCATGGGATGAAAGAAGAGACTGTGAAATGATCGTCAACTTTGATCTACTAAGAGAGGCAGGAACATTTGAGTGGAACTGATCTATTAAAGTGTTGTTTAAGTATCTTTCCCTTTAAAAATTTCTTTTTCTACTGTAAACATTTTTGGGGAAACAAGAAACACACACACACACACACACACACACACACACACACACACACAGAGTTACAGGGCTGTTGAGATGGATCAGTGGAAGAGCACTTGCCACAAAAACATTGGTGACTGGAATTTGGGTCCCCAGAACTCAAGTTAAAAGCCAGGTGACACCAGGGCTCTCCACTTGTAATCCCTGGAGGTGGGGCTCGCTCCAGGAGAGCTAGCCAGATCCTGCCTCAGTGTATAAAGTGGAGAATATTTGAGGAAGAAAACCAATGTCAACCTTGGTCCTCCACACAACTGTGGACACAATTACATGCAACTATATACTCATGTGCACTTACACACACACAAGCACTTGTACATACACTCCCATGACACGTGCATTTAAAAACAGGAAAAGTCAGTCAAGATTACTAAGCCTACAGAGGCACTATAACCCATTCTTTTGGGCACATAGAGTAATCTTGTCTCTCTCACTACAACACTGAACCAGTATTTGTATTTTCCAGCTCTGTGACACTGAACCGAGCATGCCCAGAAATGTCCACATCCTGTATCTTAACCTTGCAAACTACTCTATGACCTTGAGCTGAGAATGGCCAGAAATGGGCCCATTATCTTTCCTACTTAAGCCAAGCCCTTAAACTGAGCACACCTGTGAATGTGCCCACCGAATAGTGTGTCTCCAGATGAGTAGGTATAGACTCTTTACTGAGATCCCCACACTTCCTTTCCTTGAGGAGAGCAGCACTCTGGGACAACCCCAGTGCTCTCCTTAACTGATACAGGTCCTTCTCTCTCTTATCTCCTGCTGATTTCTGCCTCAGCTCTCTTCACGCAGCCAACTCCCTGCAATCAATGACATAATGATGGCGTCAGGCATTTTAGATTTACCGCAGCAGCTCTCTTATGGTACAGTTTTTACCCTTGGGGATATTTCAACAAAATCTGGAGACATTCTTAGTTATTCTTCCTTTGGAAAGAGTTGTCAGGGGACATATAAAGTTGGAGGCAAGGATGCTGCCAGTTTCTGCCGTGAACAACTGTATTCCTACCGTTTTTTTCCACAACAAAGAACTATCCAGCCCAAAGTGTTGATAGCGCCAAAACTCAGTCCTGATGATGATGATGATGATGATGTGTGTGTGTTTTAAGGACTTCAGGACTTCTATTCTCCCACCCCCTTTAGGATTAAAGCACAGAAACTGATGTAGCCTGCGTTCCTGATCAAGAGAGGGGTGGGTTTCTAGCTCCCCCTGCACACCCCTTTCTTGTTTGCTTCACAAAGAAATGGAATTGGCTTTAAAGGCGTTTCCTTTTAAAACAACCACCCTTTTATCTGTTCCTTTTTTATTCTGCTTCTTTCTTCTAATTACAAATCCCAAAGAGTGGCAGACACTAATTATTGGGAAGTCTTATCATTTAATGTGAGTTCACCTTGTGTTCAGATAGTCACTAATGAACCAATCATAAATACCAGTGACTCTTGCAGGCTCAGGTTCTCCACCCTTTGCGGGACGACTCTCTCCTCACTGCCTTACGTGCTCCCGAAGCCAGCACTTATTAGTTTGACAGGCATGTTTTTCTAAAATAGACCATATTTACTAACACACTTTGAAACAGTCTTGTTAATAACTGAGGCTGAACAGCTGGGGGAAGGATGGCAAACTCAGTTTTAACTTGTTTATCTTCTGACAAATTTGCAGAATGTGATCAAGTTTTATGCATCTCTGATCATAATTGTGAATTAAGGAGGCCCTATAATACTCCAAATGTGCTAGGAATAATAAAACTTTGTTTCAAAATAATTTCTAGTCAACATATGACGATAGAATCTATAATATTTTCTTCTAATTTGGTCTTTTCTCAGTTTTCCTTCTGTTGTTGAATGGAATAATTACCTATAGCTGAAACGACCTTACTCTCTCATCCATCTCTGCCTTAGATGCTGCTGAAGGATAGATACACTAGCACTGAACCAAGGTCTGGAATAAAATGTGTAAAGCACACACACACACACACACACACACACACACACACACACATACACACACACATACACACACATACACACACACATATACACACACATACACACACACACCACACAGAGGTAGGAGAGGAGAAAAGAAAAAGAGAAAGAACAATGATAAAGAAGACCTCTCTCTTGGCTCTGTTGACTAACCCTTTCTGGGATGACAGTGTCAGGCTTCGCATACCTCATTAAGCTATATCATCAAACATGGAGAAGATTTATGAGATGTGGGAAAGGGACGCCTAGCTTGCAGATACCTTGTTTTTTTTTTTTTTTTTTTTTTTTTTTTATAAAACGCTAAGAAGGTGATTGACTTATCAGACAAGTTTTTTAAAGTAATAAAAATTAGTCCTTGAAAGAGTTGACCAACAAGTGGGAAGGTTTAATGGCCCGTAATGCATTGAGGTTTGTTCAGGACGGACAAATCCCCCATTTTCTTTTCTAGAGCTTTAAGAGTTAATGGGGGAAATGGCCCAACGGTGCTTGCCGTGTCTCTCAGCAACAGTCCTTTCTTCACCAGCTTCTAGAGTATCTGGTTAACCCATGAACACTGGTCCCTTTAGCCACAGTTTCCACTTTATCGGGTTTCAAATACCCACAGAGGAGTAAGTGACGATCAGCAACAACAATGATATGATCTGTGTGCACAGGAGAGAAAGGGAGTGGAACAGAGAGGAGGAGCCCCCTTAATTGTTTTATAGGACAACATTTTATTTTATTATTGGTTATTGTGATTTTTCCTTTTTAAAGATTTATTTTTTAAAATATGTGTAGGTTAGTTCAAGTGCCCGAGGAGTCCAAAAGAAGGTGTCAAAACCCCAGAGCTAGAGTTTAACGTAGCTGTGAACTGCCCCATGTTGGTACTGGTAACCAAACTTGGGTAGCACAAACTCTTCAGGGTAGCACGAACTCCTTACAGCCGAGCCATCTCTGCAGCCCCTATGGTTTCTTAACTAACCTCACTTATAAATGGAACTTTATCAAAGTTATTCAGTCCTTAGAAAGACCCTCACCTAAAGGCTTTCTCTCCAGGTGGCCACACTGGGAAGTACTGTGGACATTTAAGAGGTGAAATCTAAGGAGAAGCCTTAGCAATCGAGATGTGTCCTCATAAAGGATGCCTCATAAAGGCGTCTTAGTCTCTGTTTCTCTGTCTACTCCCTCCAACTCCCTGATGTAAGTTCAAGATGCAAACGCTTGCCTATTGATTCTGCTTTAGAGTAAAAATTTGAGACAAGAGAGGCAGTTGTTTGTATCTGCCCATAACAACCAATTCTAGGATGTGCTTGTTCTAACAGCCATTCGAGTGAAGTAGAAGTCAATCAGAATCCAAATCTGAGCTAAAATCATGTAGAAAAAGATGTAGAGGAAAGTATTATGACACATGATTTGAGACTGTGTTCTTAGGTGGCATATCGAAAGCACAGGCAAGAGAAGAAAACGTAGATACATTGGGCTTTATCAAAATTATAGAGTTGCATGCATCAGAGGGCATTATAATTATAAGGGAGAACATAATTATAATTATTAGAGGTAAAGATCATTTACCTGATAGGAATTCATTACATATAACACTAGAAAGAATTTCTATAATTCAACATTAAAAAACCAAATGACTTAATTAAAACATGGACAAAGATTTAATTAAACATCTCCCTCCCCCAAAGTATATGAACAAAACCCCCTCTTATATATGCAATTATAAGTTGTTTATGTGCTGGGAAAACCCATTTGTCAGTTTCTCAAATAGCTAAACAAGAGCATCCTATGACTTAACAATTGTGCTTCTAGGTTTATCTCTAAAGGGAACGAAAACCGGGACATGAAAATGTGTACATTGATGTATATTGTAGCATTCTTTTTTTTTTTTTTTTTTTTTTGTGGAAAATGCCGGCAGAATCTTGATGAAGATTGCATTGGCTCTGTAGATTGCTTTGGGTGTGTTGATATTTTAATAATAACAATTCTTTGAAAAATAAATCTAATACAACTTTTAAAACAGGGAAATGGGGTGTGTGTGTGTGTGTGTGTGTGTGTGTGTTCCTGTGTGTTCCTGTAGAGGGGCCATGCACCTGTCTTGTCAGAGGACCACCTTGAGTTTCACTCCTTGCTTTCCATGCTGTTTGAGACAGGGTCTCTCTTGTTCTCTGCCATGTAAACAAACTAACTGGCCCATGAGCTTCTGGCCATTCCCTGCCTTAACCTCCCAGGTAGAAGCATCTCCTGGGATTAGATACATGTGTGCTACTGCATCTGCTGTTTTACGTGGTTTCTGCCTCCAACTTCTATGTAAAAATTGGAACAATAATTTTGTATATCTTAAAATTTTAGTTAAATGAGAAACGTTTACGAAGCCGCCTAGTAAAATCAGCCAAGTAAGAACAACACTAGGTCTTCATGATAGACTAAGAGATGTGTGGGCAAGGGGTCACGAATTGTATAGCATTGTCTTCCGAGTGAGACAGCTGCCATCTTCAGTGCAGCT
The DNA here is from genome assembly GCA_902729485.2 of Mus minutoides. NCBI lineage: Eukaryota > Metazoa > Chordata > Mammalia > Rodentia > Muridae > Mus > Mus minutoides. The sequence goes on along the minus strand of CACVCL010019594.1, from coordinate 68,452 downwards.
GTGCCTCTTGCAAAAGATTATCCCAGCTGGGTCTGTTGACTGTTTACTCTTATTGGGAGGAGAGGGGTCAGGAGACCCTCATCCAGCTACGAGTTCATCCAGTTGCTTCAGACACCTGTTGTATACAACTCTGCCCTAACTGCATGTGGCCTGGGGGAGGGGCTAGGGTATATAGGCGGAGGAAGACTAGGGGAAGATGGTCGCAACCATGTGGCTATGTCATCAGCTCTGCTAGGTAAAGATTTTCCCATAAGCAACCCCTCACCTACACTCTGTAAGGAAACCAATAAACCAATTAGTTCTTCAGTGACTTTTGTAGAATAATGCAACTTTTAAAACAGGGAAATGAAGCTGGTGTGTGTGTGTGTGTGTGTGTGTGTGTGTGTGTGTGTGTGTCTTTGGGGACCTTAGGAATAGGGATAGGTATAGTTTATATTACTCCCTGGGAAATAATTTTGGCAACACATATGCTATAGAATATTACTCAGCCTTAAAAGGGGGGAAATCCTGTTATATGTTATAACATGGTCAAGACTTAATGGCACCATACTAAATAAAGTGAGCCAGCCATCAAAGAATAACTATACTTCATGATCTCATGTACAGGAGGCATATATAGCCTGTCTCAGAGAGGCATGAAATAAAACAGTGGAGCCGTTTCTTCAGGAGTCAGTGTGATGGGGAAAGAAGAATAGGGTTTTGTTATTATTTAATGAATGCACGGTTTTGTTTCTGCAAGAAGAAAAAGGACGCAGAGATGCGCTTTACAACACAATGATACTGAACACCTGCAAACCACACACTGAAAACGACTAAGGCAGAAACTTCTATGGTGTGTGTATTTCACCCAAATTCAGTTTGCCATACATCACTACGTATATATGTACAGAATTCAGGTGACTTCACTGCCTCAGTTAACAGTGACATTAAGATGCTGAAGAAGATGCCAGCCAGTGTGACCAAACACTGAGATTCAAAACTGGCTGTCCACAATCAAAGAGCAATTTCATGTTAGCGTACGCAATTATGACACCATCTCATTTCCTAATCCTCCAAGAGTTAAACAATCCCAGTTTGGGATTTACTTTAATCACTCCCAGCCAAGGCCTATAAAGTTATTTTATTACAAAACAGAAGGAGTGGAAGCAAAAACCTCTGCCTTAATTGAAGGCAGCATTGGAAATCATAAACCTGGATGGCGGTGTCCCTGCTGGCAAGCCTTTTCTCTTAAATTGAATTCTGCACCAAGTGTCAGTTTTATGAGGCTCAAGATGACCCTGACCAAATTACATCATTAGTTCATCAGTTTACAGGTAGGTGGAGGCCTGCTGGTTCTGGGCAGGAAAGATGAGGGGATGGAGCCTGGGTATCTACATGTATAGTTTATTTGTAGGCAGGGCCTAGATAAGCGGGCACGCAGACACACATGTGCACACACACATGCACTGCACACACACACACACACACACGTCAAATCCTGTGACGCCAAAGATGGTCACTAAAACTGCCTCTACGGATGAGGTATGGAGGCATGGCCACCTTACACAAAACCTTTTGTTTTTGTCTAAAGGGAAAGCTTCTAAAACCATTAGGATGTGATAGTGACATCTCAGGTCCCTCAGAAAACTGGTGCTTAAAAACAAAACAAAACAAAACAAAACCCCAAACCAAGAAACCCTACCCTCACTTTTAATAACTTTTCAACTGAAGTTCAATAGAGACAAAGATGACTTCACAAGAAGAAATTTACCTTATAGTTAAAATACAGCCACCCTTTGGGGCATGTCCCAGGCTGTGTTGGCGGCTTCTCCTTCTCAATGACCCATACCTTCACTCGCTTACAGATGCTGGGCAAAGGAACAGAGCAGTCCTCAGTCCCCCAGAGCCCTGCAGGAGAAGACAGGTCAGAAAGTCTCAGGAACAAGGATGACTCCACCTAAGTTCTTATGGGTCGCTTTTCATGGCTGCTCTGAATTTTCATTTTTTTCTTTTTTGAAGTCTGGAAACGGAAGCGAACTACTAATTACAGAGATTTCTAGTGACACCGTTCTGGGCAAGGTGAGGCCTGAGTCATTGGCATGTAAGAATACAAGGTGAGGCCTGAGTCATTGGCATGTAAGAATACAAGGTGAGACCCGAGTCATTGGCATGTAAGGATACAAGGTGAGGCCTGAGTCATTGGCATGTAAGAATACAAGGTGAGACCTGAGTCATTGGCATGTAAGAATACAAGGTGAGACCCGAGTCATTGGCATGTAAGGATACAAGGTGAGGCCTGAGTCATTGGCATGTAAGAATACAAGGTGAGGCCTGAGTCATTGGCATGTAAGAATACAAGGTGAGACCCAAGTCATTGGCATGTAAGAATACAAGGTGAGACCCAAGTCATTGGCATGTAAGAATACAAGGTGAGACCTGAGTCATTGGCATGTAAGAATACAAGGTGAGACCTGAGTCATTGGCATGTAAGAATACAAGAACTTTGGACTAAAGTAAACAAACACTAAAACTGAAACAGTATTAATTTAAAGTCCTACGGATATTTGACTTGGGGCACAAAATAAGATTTCATAGTTTTTAAGTATCCAGCTTCAGTATACAGGGGAAACGATTCTAAGATCGACCTTTGTAAAGATTGTAAAACATTTCTAAACTTTATAAAATGTCTTCAGAAAATGCAGGTTGGATATACGCAATCTAAATTCTAAAACTGGCAAAACCCCTCCTGTGATTCCCAACCTGAAAACTCCAAAACACTTTTTTTTTTTTCGAGACAGGGTTTCTCTGTATAGCCTTGGCTGTCCTGGAACTCACTTTGTAGACCAGGCTGGCCTCGAACTCAGAAATCCACCTGCCTCTGCCTCCCGAGTGCTGGGATTAAAGGCATGTGCCACCACTCCTGGCTCCAAAACACTTCTTATCTTACTCGGATAAAAGATCTTCCGTGTACATACTAATACAGAAAGGTCAAGTCAGGAACTTCTCACAAAGGAAGATTTCTCAGTCTTGACCCTTAAATGAGACGGACTCCCATAGGAGCCTGTCTTCTGTAAGATGGAGCCCCAGCTTTCCAGCCTCCTGCAAACTGTCTTTTAACTTAGGAGGGCTGCAGTTCCAGAGGAAAGGTGTCAGGGCACGTGTAAACAAATGCCTGAGTAGAAGCTGATGCCCAGCGCAAGGCAGGCTAAGCTTCTTGTATCAGAACAGGAGTAAAAACTGGGGCTTCTAAGGTGGGGCTGGGCTGTGATTGTCACTGGAATGCTCAGCTCTTCTTGCAAACAGCCCTTTCCACAGGCTGTTGTGACACCTGCTGGTAAAGCCAGCCATTAACTACAGCTTTCTCCTAACTCTGGCCGCCCGCAGGGAATTTCCTCTTCATTTCTTTTCTGACCAAGTTAGTTATGAATATGTTTTTCTCCTTGTTACTTCTCTCTCCCCTCTCTCTCTCTGCCCCCCCTTTTTTCCTTAAAGTATGGCTTGACTCAGCCTAGACAGCACTGTTCTTAGAACATACAGAAGCTGGTCTCTAGCCTCACTGTACCATGGGATCCAATTTGCAGACAGGTTCTCTTCTAAGGCGAGCATTCATCAGAGCCAGAGACGATGAGGATGGTGGGACAGTGACCCCAGCATAGGTGTTTTATTTAAAGACTTTATTTTTATGTGCATTGGTGTTTTGCCTGCATGTATGTCTGCATGAGGAGGGTACTAGATCGCCTGGAACTTCCATGTGGGTGCTGGGACTTGAACCTGGGTACCTTAGCTGCTGAGTCATCATCTCTCCAGCCCTAAATGTAGGGCATTCTTTTTTTTTTTTTTTAATGTGAGGGAAGATGGAAGTAAATTTCCCAGAGGTTAAAGTGTCTGTCTGTCAGTTTACAAATAGGAAAGTAGAGATGTACTAAGAAATAGCTCCCCACTGAAGTATCACATAGAATAGCATTTAGCATTTACAAGGCACATTTTTCCCCCACTGTATCTGTCCAAATTAGTTAACTCTTAATTGTTTTGGGTGGGTACAAGAAACATTTTTTTGTTGTTGTTGTTTATATTTGATAGGGAAATGCATGCTTGTCTTTAAAAAATACTTATTTTTATTGTTTTGAATGCATGTATGTGGACCACATGTGTGCTTGATCCCAGAGGAGGTCAGAAGAGGACATTTGATCTCTGGAACTGGAGTTACAGATAGTTGTGAGCCACCATGTGGGTACCAGGAAACCAGGTCTTAGCCTCTGGGCCAGAGGTGCATGTCTGTAAGTGTCTGTAGGCTCCCTTCGGGTTCTATTGGCTCTGGAGGACTTACCTATCTATAAGTTATTTACAGGTATGTGACTGCATGAATTTCATAGGATGAGCGGTCATCCAGAAACCTGACAACTCCTGAGACTGTACATGATCAACAGAAAACAAAAATAACCGCACGGAGGAGACTGGCGACCTCTAGAGGTGGTTGCAGTATAAACCCAAACATCAACAGGGAACAGTGACCTGTTATGGAAGATATGAAGACACATCGCTTTCTCTGGCTCTCCACTCTTTCTTCTCTTCCTTTGTCCCAGTTCTGGAATATCACGGGCGACCCGTTTCTCCACCTGTAGGAAAGTTTACAGAGATTTATTTATTTATTATCTTATGTGGTATATCACTGCAATTGTGTATTATTTGTGCCGCACATGTGTAGATGCCTGTGGAGACCAGAAGGGGGCGTCAGATCTCCTTGAGCTGGAGTTACAGGTGATTGGGAGCTGCGCAGTGTGGGTGTGGAGAACGAAATTCAGAAAGAGAAGCGAGTGCTCTTAAGCACTGAGCCATCCCTCCAGCCTCAGGGGCAGTGGGTTGAGGGAACCAAACCATTAACGTCTCATTTTGCATGTTTAGTATCTGCCTCTGTCCTTATAGTTCTGGGGTATGGACTTGAAGTATAACAGTTTATTCTATTTGATTAAGTGCACATGTAGCATCTTACTCGTAGTTAATACTGCACTGTGCTCACAAAGTTTTCTAAATTTAACTTTATACTGTGTTTTTATCTCTTTCTCACACACACAGAAAATAGGGCAGGCAGAAGCCTGCACAGGAAATGGATATGTTTGTCGGATAGTTTGGTGATGGTTTCATTGGTACTGAACTGAAAAGCACTCATGCCTATTGTTATAAGAATGAAAATTTGTAAGTTAAGGATAACAGGTGAAGGCCATTCACCAAAACCCAGTCCAATCATTTGGCACATACAACTTGTCAAATACTGTTAAATACGGATTAGTGTCGGTCCGTACTGAATTTGATCTCTGGCTCCTCCTTCTTCAAGTCCGATCCACCACTTCTCACCATACTTTGACAGCTATTGAAGGGAAGGAAGAGAGAACATGTCAGTGTTTGCTGTTCTTGTTTACATTGTTTTACTATTTGGATCGACATAATTACTACGATGTTACCGGGTTTACATACAGAAGAGTAACTAACTAAGGGCTAGTGTCTAGAGAAGACCTGAAATTGAATTATTCTAAAGCATTCCATGTTCTTTACGAAAGAGAATGGTCGTGAACCACTGAAAATATTTTCTGTTTCATTCAACTAGCAAGACAAGGCTTCTAACTCTGCGAGAAGTCACGTGACATAAAAGAGAGACGGGTGCTTCTCCTGACTATAATTAGTGGCTTCTTCTCTCAGTGATTTATGGAAGCTCCCTGCAGATGTCACATCTATTTGACAAATAAGGTACAAAGACATTAACAGAATAAAGATTTAGAGTCTAGGCATATTAGTCTGTGAGCCTTTAGACGGTGTCCACACTGAGAGAGAGAATAGGACAAAAGAATACTACAGAATTCCAGTGTCTGGAAGCTAGCAAATTATCCATCTTATGAATCTACAGCCAATTATTAATCACCCAGTCTAAGCACAGTGAAGTATCAAGTGGAGAGGCATGAGGCATGGACATGCAGGTGCACACTCATACACACTGCACTGCAGATATAATGCTGGACTTATGGTCCAGGAAATTGAAGCCTTCTCCTTAATCATAAAAGAGGAAGGGACAGATGAGATTTCACTGAGCCCTCTCGAGCAGTGTGCTTTATGGTGTATCTGCTTCCTCTGTATGTGTATCAAAATTCAAATTAACTTTTATATGCCCAAACCCTATTAAGGTTAAGGCCTTATGTATTTAAATGTGTACTCTTATTTCCTTTTGGGAGCGCTTGGGGATATATTTTAAGATACATTATTTATTTCCATATGAATTGCAAGTCACTACAACAGAACCCGATAGCTTGCTAACGTCCTTATTTTGAAACAAGTGTGCTTTTACTTCTTAGCCAGCGTGGCTGTCTGCCAGAGCAGCGATCTGAGATTATTGCAAAGGGGGAGCCACTATAATTTGAGATCCCTGAGGCCCTGTTCCATGGGCATGTTCCCACATGCTGAGTTCAGAGCCCCATTTTCATACTCTGGAGTGGTTCCGTTGCGATTGGCATGGATACGGCAAGAAGACTACAACTTCATTGCATCTAAGGAAGACACATGGGCAACAGCAGTCAAAATCATGACCTGATCACTCACTGTCCCAGTTTAGGACCTTTAAGGGGCAGTTATGACATTTATATCTTATTTTTCTTTTTTTTTTAATTAGATATTTTCTTTATTTACATTTCAAATGTTATCCCCTTTCTTGGTTTTCCCTCTGAAAATGCCCTCCCTCTTCCCTTTCCCCCTGCTTACCAACCTACAATTCCTGCTTCCTGGCCCTGGCATTCCCCTATATTGGGACATAGAGTCTTCACAGGACCAAGGGCCTCTCTTTCCATTGATGACCGACTAGGTCATCCTCTGCTATGTATGCGGCTAGAGCCATGAGTCCCACCATGTGTTTTCTTTGTTTGGTGGTTTAGTCCCAGGGAGCTCTGGGTGGGGGGTACTGGTTAGTTCATATTGTTGTTTCTATGACATTTATATCTTCAGTGGTATATTTACTGCCACCTGATTTAAGATATGATCATCTGCCACACAGTACATCTCAGCTGTGATGTATGTGGTAGAGAACTTTATAGGACAAGCTGAAGGATGCCCAGCCAAAATAGCCTGGTATGGAAAAGTGAATATTTTAAATGTTAGCTAGGTATATGTAGCCATAACAACTGAAACCTAATAATAGGTATTTGAAAGAAGAAATTTAATATGAGCATTCATTTCACAAATCAGTTATATTTTGTTATGCTCAAGTAGCCTTACGCTTAACTGACAGGGAAGGTCATTTCCCAGTGAGCTAGACACACAAGCCAACATGATCATCTACTCAACTTTCTACAGCAAAGGCAATCTGTCATCTCTTAGGCTTCAACCAAAGTGATCAAGGGCGTTTAAGGGTTTAAACAGCCCGATTTTAAGAAGTAATAGATTTGATATGTAGTTGTAGAAGTGTTTACAAACACAAAACTTAAAAGAGTGAATTGCAGTTTTAAAGTGCAAATACTGTATACGACAGATACAAGTAATAGCCAAGTGATTGATTGGTAAGCCAAGCACGCCCTCTGACTTTCAAGTGCTGTAGCTTTTAATGTTTCCATCGTTGATCAGAAAGAGAAGATTAGAGAAAAGAAAAATATTCAAAGCTCACTCTCACACCCCATGGTCTGCTATCAGAGAGTCAGAGAGGGAGAGAAAACATAAGCATTCTTCAAAAGAAAAATCGTTTTTGTTAGAAAAACTCTACCTAGCTTCCTATCTCATATTAAATTCTTCTATACTCCAAATAAATGTTATTTTTGTCTTTCACAGTCTAAGTGACTATTCTTCATAGAAAAGTGATATGAAAACCTGCTACTTCAAAATCATTATTTATTCTAACTTTTTTTGACGTTTTTAGGCTGGGAATGGGTCAAAAGTGAGTGGTGTCACCTTTGCTGACTTTGATCCTTCATCCTGGAAGCATCCACCCCACTCATCAAGCATATTCATAGGCATGAGACATCTTACGTGTGAAATGCTAATGCTCACCATAAATACCACCGTACTGCTGACAACCAGAAGTACCAATCGTGGGTAGAAATAAATATTGCTTGGAAATCTACAGCTAGATCCTGCCACACCGAATGTAGATGTCTCCTCCCTTCCCAGGCTTTAATATTGAAATCCTAACTCACAAGATGACATGTTGGGAAGTGCGAGCCTCTGGTAAGTGATTAGATCAGTGAGCCCTCATGAGTGGCCTTAGCATCATAGTGAGATGGAGCCCAGAGAGTGCAGAATGACTCTCACTTAATACCCTTGCTATTACAGAAGAAACGGAAGTCAAAGGACAGAGAGGCATAACAAATCCACGTCTCCATAATTTTCTATGAATCTGTATAGTCAGAAGGAAAACAATCTGAAAAAAAAAAGTCAGGACTTTTACGGAAACTGAAATGAATGTGTAGAGTCAAATTTTAAAAATATCGCCTCCCTGAAGGACAGTAGGTGTAAACTATGAATTCCATGCAGTGATTTGTATTCGTGTACCCCTTTGATTTTGCTGTGGATGAATTCTTGCTCCTGAGCAGAATAAATTGTGAGGAAGTCACTTCGCAGCCAGCCGCAGACAAACTCAAAGGCGGCCCACTCCGCGGGGTGGGTGTGGAAGAGGTACTCAGCGTTCTGATAGAAGAGCCATGGTGCATCTGCAAGGAAACCACACGTGATCGTGAGGATGCTCTCAGGACTAGCGAGAGATGTAAGGCGGACTTGAAGGAGTGCGGGCTGTGATTGACTCCCAAATTGTAATTTGATCTTTGGACATTTTTAAAAGGGGGTATAAGGATGTATGGATACATGCACAGATGTGCATGTGTGCACACCTATAATTCACTTATTTTCTTAGTCTACCTCACTTGAGAACCCTTCACTAGTTTTCTTCTTTTTTTCTTTTAAATAATTCTTTTAAAAAAAGATTTATTTGTTTACTTCCTCTTACTTCATGTATGTAAGTACACTGTAGTTGTCTTCAGACACACCAGAAGAGGACATCAGATCCAATGACAGATGGTTGTGAGCCACCATGAGGTTTCTGGGAATTGAACTCAGGACCTCTGGAAGAGCAATTGGTACTCTTAACCACTGAGCCATCTCTCCAGTCCCCCTTCACTAGTTTTCATAGGCCAGGGATAGATCCATATTTTAAAATACTATGCCATGAAAATGGAGGTGTGATGTTAATTTCAACCCTACTTAATGAGTATATCTATTACTTTGATTATGCCCTTCTTGATTTGCTGGTGTGAACTAATCAGTCCCAGATTGATATATAAGAGAATGAGTGTGTGGAAATACCACTAATACCAGCCCCACCGTGGTGTGATTTAGAAGTTAGAGAACTGTCAAGTTGGCCCTTACCGTACTGGTACCAGTCTGGAAAATTGGGTCTCACATCTGCAGAGCAAAAGCAAAACACGTTGCCTGAGACATCTGCACAGTTTCTGAACTCCCCCAGCTCTAACCATGCTATTCTTACTTCACCTTCAAAAAAATAAGTTTAAGGACAGCTCTACTCTGTACTGTCTAGACTCTGTGAAGAGTTAGAGTGTGTAGGGGAATCTTCCGAGTCCTAAAGCAAGAACCTGGTCACATGCCAGTGACTACTGCATGTGAGACACTGTACTGGATGCATCCACATACTCAGAGCACAGCACTCCTGTATGCTCGTGATGTCAGAGGGATATTTTTTTTTTTCATCCGTGGTTACTCCTGGTGACTTTCATTCTTAATGCACAGCCTGGCACAGGGCACCATTCTGTGTTCCCTCCTTTGACTGTGCTCCCAGCTTTAACTAAGCTAGCATAGCTAGGTTAACCAGGCAGGTTGTTGGCAGCGTGGCTCAGGGCTCTAGTGCTGAGATTATGAATCTCTGGGACTCTTCATTTGAGAAAGTGCTGCGTATCATCCAAATGCAAACATACAGTAAAGAGCTGGTACCTCTTGGAATTTTGCATATCCACTCGTGTTTGGAGGCACAGTTCGAGGGCAACAATGTTTTGTTTGCCTTATACACAGCACAACTTTTTGCATCTTCTTCAAAATAAGCATTGTCTAAAAATGAAGAGACAACCTGCGACAGATGAAGTTCATTATTCCTCAATGACGATCCCTTCAAAAGGAGTTTCAGAAGACTCAAGGCACCCACGAATGTAAGCACTGTTGGCAGTGGCTCTCAACCTTGGGTCGCCACCCTCTGGAGGGTCGAACAATCCTTTCACAGACCATCTGAAAACTCAGGTATTTCCAAGACGATTCATAACAGTAGCAGATTTACAGTTAGGAATAGCAATGAAAATCATTTTACAGTTGGGGGGTCACCACACCATGAGGAACTGTATTAAAGGGTCAGAGCGTTAGGAAGGTTGAGAGCCACTGTTCAAGGGACTTCAGAGGGATCTTCAGAAAGGTCTACATGTCATTCTAGGGTAAGATTGATCCACATTTGTGAAGACTAAGCTAATGGGTACTTCTTCACATTTTCTTTTAGTGTTTCTTTCTTACAAAGAGGCTTGAGGGGCTGCAGAGATAGGACAGCTAGTCAGGTGCTTGCTGTGCCAAGCATAAGGACCTGGGCTCAATCTGAAGTACCCACATTGATGATTAAGGGGAAAAAATCCAGCAGAGCAGTACTTGCCTGCTATCCCAGTACTGTGGAAGTGAAGGTAAGGACTCTGGGCTTGCTGCTAGCCAGCACAGCCTAATTGATAACTTCCAGGTTTAGTTGGGAAGTGCTGTCTCAAAAAAGGTAGTGTGTGGTTGAGAAAGACACCTGACATAGACTGCTGGCTTCCCCACACATACAGATGTGCTCAAGCGTGCGTGTACACAACAGTCTTTCTACTGTTTTCTCCAGAGGAAATCAGATGCACACATCATTCTGCGCTTGTAGTGTCGTGGTGGTTTGAATAGTGGCCCTCCTTGGCTCATAGGGAGTGTCACTTTTGCAATGATTAGGACCCGTGGCCTTGGAGGAGGAAGTGTATCACTAGGGGTGGGCTTTGAGGTTTCAGTTGCAGAGCCAGGCTCAGGCTTCTCTCTCCTTCCTGCTGTCAATCTGGTTGTAAAACACTTGGCTCTCTCTCCAGCACCATGTCTGCCTGCGTGCCACCACGCTTCCTGCCATGTGATAATGGACTAAACCTCTGAAGCCAGCTCCAGTGAAATGTTTTCCTTTATAAGAACTGCTGAGGTCATGGTGTCTCTTCACGGCAAGAGAGCATTGACTTACACAACTGTTTCCTGGGGGTTTGGGGTAAGCTTAGAGTTTTAGTGATGTCCCAGATTGTGGTATCATCTTTGATGCCAGTTATTTGCTAAGCACTTATATTAAATGCTAAGCATTATGGTTTTTTTCTTTTTTTTCTTTTTTTTTTTTTTTTTGGTTTTTCGAGACAGGGTTTCTCTGTATAGCCCTGGCTGTCCTGGAACTCACTGTGTAGACCATGCTGGCCTCGAACTCAGAAATCTGCCTGCCTCTGCCTCCCAAGTGCTGGGATTAAAGGCGTGCACCACCACCGCCCGGCTTAAGCATTATGTTTTAAGGACTAAGTCTAAGACAGAGCTGGTCTTTTTGTTTGTTTCAGTTTTAGTTTTTTGAGAAAGGGTCTCAGTACTTAGCCTTGGCTGGCCCAGAACTCACTATACAGACCAGACTGGCCTCAAACTCATAGAAATCCACCTGCCTCTATCTCTCATGGGCTGGATTAAAGGCATGTGACTGTATGCCTGGCTCCAGAGATAGCTTCCATAAACCAGAAAACTACCATTGTTTTGAGTGACCACATACTATATATAATTCCCACAACACATGTTTTTAAATGAGGTGTAAACCTTTTCAACGATTTAATGATTACCTGACAGAAATGTAGATGAACCACAAGTGATATTAAGGTTAAAATGTAGAAAAATAAAAGGATGTTTTGAAGCCACTTTGAGCTATTTAAATATGCACACAGGCATGTATCAACTCATCCAGTGCCTCTAGTTATGATACATTTTGTCCAGTGGGCTGTGCTGAGCTGTCAGGGCAGCTGTGTACTTAGTCTCATTGGTTCTTAAGCAAACTGTCTGTCCTTCTGTTATGAGCGAGTTTGAGTGACTAAAAGAAAGTATTTCAACTTCTATGTGTTACTTTTCATTTCCCAAGAGCAAAATGGCTTTAGCACCCCTTCTGTGTCTGGGTCTCAGCTTCTTCTTTAGCAAAGCAAATGGGCAGAGCAGAGGGATCCGAATCCTCTCCACATCTCTTTACACTCTTATTCTTGACACCCTTTTTCAAAGAAGCAATGTTGGAGTAGAAAATGGGGCTAGTATCATGTTTAAACTAGCATTTCTCTGCTATTACTGTCCCTGTAGAAGCACACAGGTTTTCTTGTTTGGTTGGTTTATTTTTTTTCTTCTTTTCTTTTAACTCTCCTCTCAGCTACAAATTTGAGCCCTCTCCTTTGAATAGGTTCCCCCCCCCCCAACCCCAAGCTGGTCTTTATCCACACTTGGCTGCTGGTATTGTACAAAGTGGGACAGCCCTGGACAACCTGTGTGCAGATCTAGGCTGCCCTGTGTAGTACGTTATGTGGATTAATTGCTCTATTGTCCACTGGCACGGGCTGTTAAGAAGGTCTGGGAAACAGCAGCTGTCTCAAATGGTCCCTGAAGGCTGGCTCTAATGGCCCCCTTTCAGAGCTGAAATGGTGTCATGTAATTTTCCTTGTCACCTTGATAGAAATCTGAGAATTCCTCAATGCACCTGGAAAAACAATGCATCATCCAGTCCTTCTTCCTTTTCCCAGAGTTTGTGAGTATGGAGTGGACTGAAAAGCAAACCTTTGCCCTTCTGGAACTACCTGGTCTGAATTATTTCTAAGGCTGATGCCCTTTGTCCTTTTCCAGAGATAGAGTAAAAATCCTCTCTGTCTCTCTCTGTCTCTGTCTCTGTCTCTGTCTCTGTCTCTCTCTCTGTGTATGTGTTGGGGAGTGGGGACAGGCAGAGACCAGAGAAGGGTGTCCTGTGTCTTTCTCTATGTTGACCTCTCTACCTTATGGCTTTGACAGAGGATCTTCTCACTGAACCAGAAACTCCCCGCTGTTCTGGCCAGGCTGGCTGGCCAGCAAGTTCTAGAGAGCCACCAGTCTCCTTCTCTGAATACTGGAGTTATACGTAGTTATGCCTAGTTCTTTATGTGGGTACTGGAGATTTGAACTCAGGTCCTCATGCATACAGAGTAAGCATGCTTTCCACTAAGCTCTCTCATAAGCTTCTGGGTAGTTTCTTTTTCACTGTGACATGGAGAAAGGCTACATACACAGAGTTAGGCAGTCTGCAGAGAATGAGGGTGGCTTAGAAGCCTGGAATTACTGTAAAGACCAACTGGGAAGCAGCTTAGGGGAGTATTTTTGGAGATTTGGATTTACTTTCAGGATGAAATATAGGTACCTCAGAACAGTATAGTCACCTGAGATTTCCCAGGACTTTGGTACAATCACTGTTTTAGCCAAGGCCTAGGCAACTTTCTCAAAGTGCTATAGCCACTTCCCGGGTCCTCTTGGTTGTTTTACCGAGTGAGTCCCGGACCGCCTGGCTTGGCTACAACTCCTGTATATAGTCTGAAACAACTTACAGGCGACCCGTCAGACCACGCCCAAGAACCGGCATTCAGTGGGTTCCTTTTATTAAATCCGATCCAGAACTGCCTTTCCTGTGTCCTGGGAAGAGAAGAAACAAAAGCGTTCTTTCCAATCTCATTCCCAACATCAGACGGAAGGTTCTGCACGAAGGTGAAATGTGAACAGAAAGAACCGATGCTAATTGGCAGGGTCAGACAATAAATGGATCAAGCATCCTTGTGCATGCAAAATCCTGCTTTTGTGAAATGAGGGGAGGCGTTTAGACTCACATGCTCCTGTGTGGCTTGCTCGGAGCTCATAGGGAGAAAAATAAACCTATACTGAGAACAGGAACTTGTCATCGAGAATGGAAATATCCTTCAATCAGGCCGTGAGCACACAAAAGTAAGCTGCCAGGATATCCTAGAGCTTAGCATGGCTGGATGCCTTTAACTGTGCCACTACTTACTGCTCGACTTTGCGTTCTCAGCTTTTCTTTCCTATGGTTTGGTTTGTTGCTCTTTTAGCAACTGTTTATGTATTTTATACAGGTTTATCCCTATCATCCCTATCTACTAACAGGGAGAGGAGGACACAGAAAGTTTGGGGAGGTTTTTTTCCTTCCAGTTTCCAACATAAATAACTTCTGAGGCAAATCAGCCTGGGCCATGGTAGATTAACTTGAGCAGTAGCCACTGGTTTTGACTGGGCAAGAAGCTTCACAGAGAATCATTGTCCCTCCTGTTAGGCAGAGAACACATCTGTCAGGTTGTGGGGGTACTCAATAAATCAAGCAATAAAGCCTAATTGTACGGCGAACCATCTCGCTGAGATAATTTTCTGAGAATAATTTTGAAGAATTAAAGATTTAAGAGACTCAGAAGTCGTGACAGCTGCTTTCTCGTGCTTAACGCGGAGGAGTGCGCCCACTCTGCCTGGTCAGTTCTCCCATGTGTCAGACAGAGGTCAAAGTTAAATGGAAAGCTTCTGAGGTCACGGGTGCCTGGGCGGCTACTGGTGATGTCACACTTCTGAGAAGATGAGGGTGACCTGTAGAAGCCAGGCCAGGGCTGTTAACCTCCAGACTCAGGCTAGGAACCAGCTTCACGCTCCCCACCCTGGGAACATTTGGTCTATTCCTCACTGTTTTTTGTTTTCCCTGTTCTTACTGGCTCACAGAAGACAAATTGATATTTATTTCTCTCCACTAATTCCCTAAATTGTGTAATTTTTAAATAACACACATTGGACACAGCTGAATTCCCTTGGTAGCATGAGCAAAAATAAAACATAAATCACACAACTTTCATGTTCAGATGCGAAAGATCAATCATTTGAAAGATGCACAGAATTCTGGTAGGAATTTTAAGTATGGACAGAAAGGATGTTATTACCTTCAGTCTTTAAAGGGAAAGTGTTTACAGATCTGGTCTATGGGCGGAATGTGTAAGTATGGCTTGCAAGGGGTTAAAGTTCCAAAGCACAGCAGAGCACAGGACAGCAGGAGCTGTCCCTCAGTGCTGGCAAACACCCCAGTCAATGTAGAAGCTTCTTCAACACCAGCCTCACAAAGTCTGAGGTGCCGTAGGGGGCTCTGTATCCCAAGGTGCCCAGTACATAGGCTCTGACTGAAACCAAGGGCTTAGGTCAGTGCTTCCTGTAGGAACAAGTGGTTCCATGGGCTGTTAAGATTATTTCAGAGGAAAAAAGCATTTATAGAGAAAGCACTTCCTGCTAGAAGTCTTCATAATACTGATTATTCATAGCATATTTCTAATAGTGTACATTTTTTTTAGTTTTATTTGATCCCTCTGATGCTATATACCCTACCCCTCTCAAGGAACAATAACAATACCTTTTCCACCAAATCCTTTCCATATGGAACTGCTCTAAGATCACCTGCAAAGTCATTCTTGTAAATGCTAAAGGATAATAATTATGGGAGTAACCTATGAAGCCTTTAGGTACTTCCAATTTAAACTTAGTTAATAGGGTTGGGAATTTAGCTCAGAGGTAGCATATACTGTGGGTTTGGCCACAAACAAAATGAATAAACCAACCAGCCAGCCAGCCAGCCAGCCAGCCAGCCAGCCAGCCAACCAACAAAAGCCAGACTACAGTTATAACTTCATGAGTATGAGCATTCTAACCGTTGATACACACTAATGGGTGACCATCGATTTCTTCAAACATACAATTAGAGCATTGGTTTGGATTGTTTTTAAACTGATGGAATTCCCTTCCACAACAAAATCTTAAATGAACTCTAATCTATGGAAAATCCTCATCAGTGGAATGGGATTGTTCTTACTGGGGGCTCGAAAGCAAGGAACCAAAGCTCTGCCTAAATGGTCCCATTTAATCTAAGACCCCCTGAATCCTCAGACAACATGTTGAAATGCACCAAACAAGATACACTTGGAAGCAAAGGTCTGAAAAAATCGGATAGAAGGTAAAAAAAAAATTTTTTTTTGAATATCTAAACAATGATCACTTTGTTCTTTGTTTTTATGCAATGTGAACTTGGTGCGGTATAAACACAAAACTATATGAGGATAATATTTTCTTTCACAAGCAGTGACTAGCTATTTTTAAAAGCAAAACAAATACCGACATTGTAAACAACCACTTGGGATATTCATCCCTAAGAAGGCACTGCTAGGAGACAAGTTTTGACTATAATCTTCTCAAAATTAGTAAGTATTTACCAATTAAATTTTGAATGTAGTAGCTCATTCACGAAATTTTCTTCCTCTATATGGGCAAAGCTTGCAAGGTGAGCCCCAAACTCCTCACAGAATGCTTCCGCTTCTCTCCACGTTCTTTTCATCAGGACCTTTTCGCTATGAAAGACCTGTAGAGCAACACAAAGCTGCTGAGTGCTCCTTTTCTTTATCCTATTGGAGGGGCATTCGGGGGAGAAGTGGGAGACTTCCTCTATGCTGAGCACGGACTCTCCACTGAGCCAGACTTCTCTGCCCTTTTCTTATTCTTCATTGAAATTTTGATTTGAAGAAGTAACATATATCACACCAGAATATGCCTAGTTCTTACAAGATTTTCCGCTCCCTCTGCCTTTCTTGGCTTCTTTTTCACTAAACCTCTTATGACAGACATAGAGTTTTCTCTTAATAGATGTTTGTCAATATGTACGGAAAATCAGGTCAAGAGACATTAAGAACACTGTATGGTCACACACCTATAAAGAACACTGTATGGTCACACACCTATAAACCCGGCTTAGGCCCCCATTTCTATTCTGGCAGCTTGCCTGTGGCAAGTTAGAATTCAAACAAACGACAATGATGTTGTTGGATCCATCACAGGCAAGAATAAACAAGGCCCAAGGCCTTGAGCAGGTCTATTTCTAGGGTCCTTGTGTCTTCGATGAGCTGACAGCTCCATGATATCTAACTTCTCTGCCATGTATCAGCTGTTGTGGTACCAGGAAGTTGTTGCTTTCGGAGCATCTGCTTTTGTAAGATCCCGGCAGGAGGCCGAAGACCCAGAGCTCCCAATCTGGGGCCTCTGTACCCTCACTGTTTGTAAATAAGGTTACTAAGCTTGACCCTCTAATGCTGCACGTACAATCTCTGGCCAGCTTTTCCTGGGCTCTGATTTGCCGAGACCAGAATGAATGCCTTTCCAAATCCTGTGGACCACAGCACAGCCTTTCCATCTTTTAAATGATACGTCAAAACTTGCCTCCTTTGGGAACCTCTCCCTGAATCACTCTAAATTCATAAATCCTCCACCACATGCATCAGGCACAACTTGTATTTGTTGACATGTCAGGGTGACAGATAGTAAAAAACCACTGTACCAGGAGTCCCAAGACCCAGGGATTGATTCCAACTCTGTCAATAAATAATTGTGATCTTGGGCAAATCACTTCATCATACTGGCTTTGGTTCACTCATTTCTGAAGTTTAGCTTATTGCTCCATGAGGTTGCATCTGGGCTCTTTGTTTATGAGTTTTATGTAGAGATTTCTTGTATGTACATTTAAATGAAGAGCATCCAGTCGTGTTTCCGGCTACATTTCTACCGCAGTGTTTGTGGAGTCCAGTCTGTCTCCATCTTGGATGTGCCCAGCAGATGGGGAAGGACTTTTCCCATGGGTTTGGAGAATTTCTCCCTATCAGATGAACCAAGAGAAGACTACCAAACATAAGACTAATTTTTAAAACATGGGCATTTCTAATAAGACAGTTGTGAGAATTGGTTTAAATCTTGGATCTAAAGCTTATTTGCAAGCAGACATTTCTTCTAGGATTTCGCATGTATACCATGTGTAAAACTCATAGATAAGCAGAACATTCTTAATTTGGAAATTGAAGTTATTAACTACTCTTAACATATAAAACTTCTGTGGAAGTGACATTCTTGCCTTCTGACTGTTGTAAGTGGGTAGACCATTTCATGTTCTAAACACTGCATAAAGTGACCTTCAGGCCATATGTACACAGGGTATATAAAGCAAATTAATTTTTTATTTAGACTTAAGTCCTAACCCCAAGATATCTCCTTATGTATATGTAAATATTGCAACACCTTAATCTCCAAACCTTCTTGCTTTAAGCACTTATGTATACACACACACACACACACACACACACACACACACACACACACATATGTATATATATAAAATGTAAATATATAAAATGGAGGGCTGGCTCAGTGGTTAAAAGCACTGACTGTTCTTCCAGAGGTTCTGAGTTCAATTCTCAGCACTTACATAGTGACTCATGACCATCTATACTAGGATCTGATGCCCTTTTCCAGCATACATGGAGACAGAGCATTCAAATACATAAATAAATAAATATGTAAATAAACCTTTAGGAAAATTACGTGTATATAACTATATATCTTTATGTAGATATATACAGACATATAGGTACATATACACAAATCCACATACATACCAACCATCTGTATTACCTGGTTTGATCTTCAGCTGTCTAGCAAGCTTTAAAGTCTTTCTTTAGTTTAAGAATTATTTTCTAACAAGTACTTTATATGTGGGCTTACAAACAACACAGGACATCACAATGTTAATACCCACTGAGTGCTGGCTTCCTTTATTTGCTACATGCTCGGCAGTACAAACAGCACTGACCGGCCTTTGTACTTACTATATATAGGGAGACCGTTTCATAAGTGACCATGGCTGGCCTTACTTTGCTCCTTCCTGATTGCAAATCTGGTTCATTCTCTGTACTGAGAATGCCACACTCTGAGGAACGGAGGAACTGTCCTTGTCCCTCCCAGAACAGGGAATCCTGCAGTGTTTCATTCCAGTGGACCCAAGTTGTTTGTGAGGCATAAAGCCCATAGAAAAGCGCTTTCCCAACCCCTGAGCTGGGGTAGAATATAGTCCATCTGCCACCCTGGGGAGCTGTCCTGAGCCTCAAGGGATAAGCTTGCCAGGATCCTAGGTTTCTACTGTTTCTTGCAGCCTATCTGTGATCAGTAAAGTAGATTTGCCTGACTTATGGGAATGGTCTTCCATACTGGACTTGAACTCTGGCAGGTGAAATTGTATAAAACTTTCCACCAATTCTAGGAACTAGTCAAGCATTTAGAGTCCTTTCCTAGGGTGTTGACCTAGCGCATAGGGTTCTATTCCTTGGGATTAATACTGACACATGGTATTTCTGTTTTTAGTGACACTGGGGATAGCTGTTATTTAAAAAAGAATCAGAATTATTTGGAATATAAATACAGGAAAGAGGCAATGGATAGGGGCTATGCATATGCTGTGTACTAGGGCCTGTGACAGAAAGCTTAGAATAAACAAACAAACAAACAAACAAAAACAAAATAAAGGAAGGGGACCCATGGACCAAATTAATATGCAAATAGCTTTGACATCACCTTGAAGCAACTGGCCAGACCAGTGGCTGATTCCCAATCCATATAGCAGGGGTGAAAGGGCCACCTCCCTTCAAACTCTGTTTTCTCCCAGATGTTGACTGGTGTCTTGCACAGAGACATTGCCTTAAAGTCGCTACAATCCTTCACTTCCCAGCGACCAAGTGAACTTCCTCCTCGCACGACAACACAGCCACCACGATAGCCTAAAAGCAGAAAACACGTCATCTTAATATAATATGATTGGAACAATTTGTGTTCCAAAGACAGCTCTCTGGAGTGTTGAATGATTGACACATCATAATGAAGCACCAGAGAAGAACAATGGAGATGAAGAAAGATGCTTCATTGGCACCATTATCTCATTTTTCTTCATCTCCGGAGAGAAGAACAGAAAACAGGATCATGAGAGAAAAGAGGCTGCGAAGCCTGAAATTTGGACATTGTCTGCTTTGAGCTCACATGGTGAATGACAGGATGTGAGGTGCAGTTCCGATGTGAAGCTGAAGGGTGCCCCACCGCACCTCATGGCCAGGATCACAATAGAAGTGCACAACGCTCATCCCCCCGAGAGTGAGGTGCATCAGGGCAAACTAGTCAGATGAATAATGGATTCAAGGCAGACAAGAAACACAACAAAGACCCAAACTCTAAACCATAAGCCATGGAGAATGGAGGAAATGAGATAAAGTCTTGAAATGGGATCTCATGGGGTTGGAGGCAGAAATAGCAGCTATGTACCAGGGCCTGTGACAGAGAAATGAAGGGAGAGATGGCTTCTAAATTAGGCATAAAGCACGCCGATCTCAGTGAATACTGTGTGAAATATTAGAGGTAAAATGTCTTCAGTTATGGACGAAACTTCACTTGTTCTTTTGTGCGTGTTGAACACGAAATAACTTTTTCATAGAAACAAATGTTCAGAATTCTAATGAAGACTTTGAAGACATGGATTTATTAATTAGTCCAAGATGGGTCTCATATTTGTGATCTTCCTTTCTCTGTCTCCTGAAACAAAAGTGTGGACCACCATTTCTGGCCCATCAAAACAATATCTAGACTAAGTGAAGTTTCTTAAGTTTGTGCTAATTGTATACAATTTATAGGACCACTGAAAACCTGCATTCCACATTCCAATGGATATTAGTTGAAAATAGTCCTGTTATAAAAATTGGATGAGACAGACAGGAACTGAGGAGCAGCCTGGGACAGGATCCGTCCAGTTTCTATCTGTGCCCTGGAGCTGACCCTGTGCCACAGCTCTCTATACCCAAATCCCACCAGAGAGAGCTGGTCTCCCAGGAGTACTGACACACCTGAGAGCACAGTTGAGACCACCACTTTTGCTCAAATTCCTGGCCCAAGAGAGACCTTCCCAGAGCCATCAGGACACAGGAACCAAGGAACAGCCTGGAACAGGATCCTTCCAGTTTCTGTCTGTGCCTCAGAGCTGACCCTGTGCCACAGCTCTCCACATAGAAATTCCACCCAGAGAGAGCTGTTTTGTTCCTGGAGTGCTGACACACAGGTTTACAGGAGGGACAAGCCACAGCCAGAGACAGCAAGACCAGCTAAAACCACAGATAACCAGATGGCAAGTGCAAAAACAAGCAGCAGAAATAAAGGCTACTTAGCATCATCAGAACCCGGTTCTCCCCCCCCCCCCCCCCCCCCCACCACAGCAAGCCCTGGATAGCCCAAGACACTGGAAAAGCAAGACTCTGATTTAAAAATCACATCTCATGATGATGATAGAGGACTTAAAGAAGGATATGCATAACTTCCTTAAAGAAATACAGGAGAACAAAGGCAAACAGGTAGAAGCCCTTAAAGAGGAAACACAAAAAAAATCCCTTAAGGAATTACATGAAAACACAAACAAACAGGCGAAGGAATTGGATAAAACCATCCAGGATCTAAAAATGGAAATAGAAACAATAAGGAAATCACAAAGGGAGACAATGCTGTACATAGAAACCTAGGAAAGAGATCAGGAGTCAGATGCAAACATCAGCAACAGAATACAAGAGATAGAAGAGAAAATCTCAGGTGCAGAAGATACCATGGAAAACATTGACACAACAGTGAAAGAAAACACAAAATGCAAAAAGATCCTAACCCCAAATATCCAAGAAATCCAGGACACAATGAGAAGACCAAACCTAAGGATAATAGATATAGAAGAGAGTGAAGATTCCCAACTTAAAGGGCCAGTAAATATCTTCAACAAAATTATAGAAGACAACTTCCCTAACCTAAAGAAAGAGATGCCCACAGACATACAAGAAGCCTACAGAACTCCAAATAGACTGGACCAGAAAAGAAATTTCTCCCGACACATAATAATCAGAACAACAAATGCACTAAATAAAGATAGAATATTAAAAGCAGTAAGGGAAAAAGGTCAAGTAACATATAAAGGCAGGCCTATCAGAATTACATCAGACTTCGCACCAGAGACTCTGAAAGCCAGAAGATCCTGGACAGATGTTATACAGACCCTAAGAGAACAAAAATGCCAGCCCAGGCTACTATACCCAGCAAAACTCTCAATTACCATAGATGGAGAAACTAAAACATTCCATTACAAAACCAAAATTACTCAATATCTCTCCACAAATCCAGCCTTACAAAGGATAATAGATGGAAAACACCAACACAAGGAGGGAAACTACACCCTAGAAAAAGCAAGAAAGTAATCGTCTTTCAACAAACCCAAAAGAAGATAGCCACACAAACATAATTTCACCTCTAACAACAAAAGTAACAGGAAGCCACAATTACTATTCCTTAATATCTCTTAATACCAATGAGCTCAATTCTCTAATAAAAAGACACAAACTAACAGACTGGATACGTAAACAGGACTCAGCAATTTGCTGCATATAGGAAATGCACCTCAGTGACAAAGACAGACACTATCTCAAAGTAAAAGGCTGGAAAACAATTGTCTAAGCAAATGGTCCCAAGAAACAAGCTAGAGTAGCCATTCCAATATTGATGCTCTAAGATCAAGAATTGACAAATGGGACGTCATAAAATTGCAAAGCTTCTGTAAGGCAAAGGACACTGTCAATAGACCAAAACAGAAGCCAACAGATTGAGAAAAGATCTTTATCAATCTTAATATCAAATATATACAAAGAACTCAAGAAGTTTGACTCTAAAGAACCAAATAACCCTATCAAAAATGGGGAACAGAGCTAAACAGAGAATTCTCAACTGAGGAATACTGAATGGCTGAGAAGCACCTAAAGAAATGTTCAACATCCTTAGTCTTCAGGGAAATGCAAATCAAAACAACCCTGAGATTACACCTCACACCAGAAAGAATGGCTATGATCAAAAACTTAGGTGACAGCAGATGCTGGCAAGGATGTGGAGAAAGAGGAACATTCCTCCATTGCTGGTGGGATTGCAAGCTGGTACAACCACTCTGGAAATCAGTCTGGGGATTCCTCAGAAAATGGGACATAGTATTACCTGAGGACCCAGCTATACCACTCCTGGAGACATATGCAGAAGATCCTCCAATATATAGCAAGGACACATGCTCCACTATGTTCACATCAGCCTTATTTATAATAGCCAAAAGCTGGAAAGAACCCAATTGTCCTTCAACAGAGGAATGGATACAGAAAATGTGGTATATGTACACCATGGAGTACTACTCAGCTATTAAAAAACAATGATTTCATGAGATTTGCAGGCAAATGGATGGATCTAGAAAATGTCATCCTGAGTGAGGTAACTCAGACACAAAAGAATACACATGGTATATATTCACTGATAAGTGGATATTAGTCAAAGAGTATTCCAATACCCACAATATAACTCACAGACCACATGAAGCTCAAGAGGAAGGAAGACCAAAGAGTGGATGCTTCAGTCCTACTTAGAAGGAGGGACAATATAATTAAGAGAAGTAGAGGATAAAAGGGACTTGGGAGGAAGAAAGAAGGGGGAGGTGAAAAAGAGGGGCAGAAGGTATGGGAGGAGATGGAGGAGATGTACCGAGGGTCAGGAGATTGAACAGAGGTGTGTAGCAACAAGGTGGGGGATGGGGAACTGGGGGTAGCAACCAGAAAGTCCCAGATGCCAGGAAAGCAAGAGCCTCCCAGGACCCCATGGGGATGACATTAGCTGAAATACCCCACAAAGGGGAGGGAGAACCTGTAGAGACCATATCCAGAGGTTAGGCATGCCCCCCTCCCCAGTTGATGGATGGGGCCACCCACTCATCTCCAAATTTTAACCCAGAATTGCTCCTGTCTAAAGGAAATACAGGGACAAAGAGTGGAACAGAAACTGAAGGAAAGGCCATCCAGAGACTGCCCCACCTGGGGATCCATCCCACATGCAGACACCAAATCCAACACTATTGCTGATGCCACGAAATGAGTGTTGACAGGGGCCTGACACAGATGTCTCCTGAGAGGTTCTGCCAGATCTTGACCAATACAGAAGCTGATGCTTGCGGCCAATCATCGGACTGAGCACAGGGACCCCAGTGGAGGAGTTAGGGGAGGACCGAAGGAGTGGAAGAGGCTTTATCTGGCATCAATGGGAGGGGAGGCCCTTGGTCCTGTAAAGGCTTGATGCCCCAGTGTAGAGGAATGCTAGGGCAGTGAGGTGGGAGTGGGTGGGTGGGGGAGCATCCTCATAGAAGCAGGGTAAGGGGGGATGGGATAGGGGGTTTGCAGAAGGGAAACTGGGAAAGGG
The DNA here is from genome assembly GCA_902729485.2 of Mus minutoides. Taxonomy (NCBI): domain Eukaryota; kingdom Metazoa; phylum Chordata; class Mammalia; order Rodentia; family Muridae; genus Mus; species Mus minutoides. The sequence goes on along the minus strand of CACVCL010019594.1, from coordinate 44,236 downwards.
GACAACATTTGAAATGTAAACAAATAAAATATCCAACTTAAAACAAAACAAAAAATTAAATAAAAGAGGAAGGAGCTACAGTTAAGAAAACATCTTCATGAGATCCAGCTGCAAGGCCTTTTCTCAATTAATGAGGGGATGGCCTAGTCCCTGTTGGGTGGCCTTATAAAAATCAAGTGACACTGGAGGGAGGAGAGGGTACACCTGGAGACTCCTCGTGACAGTTTTGGACATAAAAGCATTTTAAAGCTATGAAGTTGTTTGGCATGAGGTGTTTACCTGCTTTAATTTCCCCTTAGAAGAAATGGCCACTTTTTATTTTTAGATAGCAGGTAGCTAGAATTGTCCTTATGTATACAGACAAGCGTATGCATCAGACAGACCCACAAAGGTGAAACAAGCAGTTGTAAAGCAGGAAATACACGAAGCATGGCTTACATTGAACAAAGAAGAGTGTTGGGTCATACGAAGGCCAACGGACATCTACAGTGGCCCAGACAACTACTCAGAACTCATGATGGAGTTGGGATAGGGTAGGGGGGAGGTAGGCAGCAGAGTGCATGGCAGTGTTTTCGGGTCTAGTGAGTATAACTTTGGGATGAGGCCTGTCACCCAGCTGGATCATAAACACTAGAGGGAAGGTAAGTGCTTTCTGAAGTTAAGTTGAACTGTGGATCCCAGATGCAAGGCCCATATGCACTACTACACCACTGGACTGATGTGGTTGGTGGGAAATAAACAGCTCATCTGATCCCCTACACACTTTCTTTAAGGCCTCCTGCTGGGGCTTTCCCACAGAGCATGGGGAGGAGGCCTTCTAGAAAGAATTTCTAATTTGGAGCCTTAAGTCTAGGATTCCAGTCTCTGCACAAATATTTCATAACTTGACATTTGAATAGATTAATTAACCACAACAAGTCTTGTTGAAACTAGATAATCCCTTTTCTTCTCATGGGTCTTCATGAAGATCAAGTGAAGTCATTATTAGAAAAGGACTTTGTGAAACAGAGAGCTAGCACCATCTTTATACTTCTTATGGGCATTTTTATTACAAAACTGGGATTTTTTTTTTTTAATGATACAAGTTCTGCTGTGTGTTCAAGAATGTTTAAGAGATTTGACTCAGCAAGTTTACAGTGATACTTTTTTTGTTGGCTTTGCATTTTGTCTCACTCCCCTGCATTAGACAATGATTAACTAGCTACGGTTTTAGACGCTGTGGATATTCAAGTCATCTTCATTAGCGAGGAAGGAGATGTTTGTGGCCCACCGTGAGGATGGAAAGTGCCGCGGGAGTGTTATTGGTATTCTAAAGTGGTTAACTCAATGTATCATTTGACCCAAATTTTAGTGTCTCAGCCCCAGAACAGCAGTAAACTGGTGTAATAAAAGGATGTTGAGCTAAGGGAGACATACAAGGAATTTGTAAGTCAGTTTGTGGGGAAGCTTGCGGAGCCAAATAAGGGAGGGATAGAAAAAAGGGGCAGAGGCAGGCTTCTCCCCAAAACCCTGCTCTTCCATTGGATAACCTACTTCCCATTGGAGAAGGATTGATATCATCCCTCTCCTCATTGGTGAACCTTAAATCTCACATTTTAATGCATTCTCTTGACCCACCATTCCGCCCTGCTCCCTTTCACCATCTCCCTAAACCGCCAGCAGAAAGACTTCCTGTAACTACGAAACTCAAATTCATGATTCTAGACTTTCGCACGTGAGGCAGCTAATCACAGAAAGTGAATTGGGCTGTGGAAGCTATCAACTTTGATCTCTCCGGTCAAATCCTTAGGTATAAGCCAACCAAATCAAGCCAACTGTGGTCTCAGGGCAGGAAGGAATTGTTCTGGGCCATGCCGTCTCTAGAGAGTAATTAGACTTGGTCTGGTGAGTTGCTTCCAATTCCCTTCCACAGGTCTCACACATTCTTACTTCTCAAGTCTCTACCTGCCTTATCCTCCCTCTCCCCTCTTCTACAGCAAGACAGAGCTTCTGGGACAGGGAAGGTAAACTTTGCTGAATACCCCCAATCTGCCTAGCACTGTGCCAGCTGCTCTCTGCAGTCTTTCTTCTGTTTAATTTCTAAAACTCTCGGAGGCAGAGACTGTGGTAGCATTTTCTGATAGTAAAATTGAGGCTCAAACTTGCCACAGGCTGCAGACTTAGAGCACTTGATCCTAGCCTGAAAACTGGACTTATCAGAGTCTAACTGTGAGGTGGTACTGAGACCCAGAGATGTATACACAGCTCCTAAAGGAACAAGTTCCCTTGAGGCTATCGTCCCTCTGCTCCTGCTTGGGTCTCATCAGCTTGACAAGAACTGACACATATCTGTGAGGAGGGAGCCTCAGTAGAGGGCTTTCCTCCATCAGATTGGCCTGTAGGGGCATTTTCTTGATTGCTAATTAATGTAGGAGGCCCAGCCCACGATGCATGGTGCCATCTCTGGGCAAGTAGACCTAGGCAGTAAAGAAAGGTAACCAAGCCAGAGTGAACAAGCCACTAAGCAGCGTTCCATCAAGGTCTTTGCTTCAGTTCCTGTCTCCAGGTTCCTGTCTTGAGTTTTTTTGATGATGGACTGTTATGATTAGAACGTGTAAGCCCCATAAACATTTTCCTTCTGTCTTACATAAGCAAACATGTAATTGGGGATGGTTTACAATTTCAGAGGTTCCGTCCATTATCATCATGACAGGAAGTATGGTGGCATAAGGGCAGACATGATGCTGGAGAAGTTCTATATCTTAATCTTTAGTCAGTCAGCCCGGAGGAGACTGTCTCCCACAGGCAGCCAGGAGGTGGCCTCTGATTCCACACTGGGCAGATTTTGAGCATAGGAGACCTCAAAGCCCATCTACACAGTGACATACTTCCTCCAAAAAGGCCACACCTACTCCAATAAGGCCACACCTCCTAATAGTGCCACTCTTTATGGCCATGTGGGGGACGTAACTATTCAAACTACCATACTTCCTAAGCTGCTTTTGGTCAGTCTTTTAATGAGAATATGCCTCCTCTTGCCCCAAGTTTATGTCCTGTGTACCACTCACTTCCAGGACCCCCGCACCCAGCATGGTTCTCTCCTTGTCTGGCCACAGATTCCCTTGAAGAACGCCTATCACTGGCTACCTTGCTTGGCTATGAAGCAACCTGCAAATGTGCACAGAAACAAGGCTGAGCACATACTCAGTATGTGGCATTTCATTCCAAAACCCAGAGGACCCTTAAACCTGACCGTGGTTTATTGATGTGATGGGTTTCTTAGCCCTTGCTCTGAGAAGGGCACCTTTAAGCAGACAAGTCTGTCTGTCTTTGCTGGGGTCCAGTTGCCCTTAACTGGCAGGTTTCAACTGATTTGGAAGAACTAGGCCCCGGGTACCCCGGATGGTCCTGCATGACTGATCTAGGAATGGTCCTGGTGCAGAGCTGAAGTTGCAGAGTGCCATGAAATAGTGATTTCAGGCCTTCTTTTAATCTGCTGGGACACATCTGAAGCACACACTTACCCTGGAAAAGCTTTGTGCCACCTTACCAGGAGACGACCTCCTGTTTGCCCCTGCAGAGCTGTCTCCACTTACTGGATCTGTTCTCTCAGATCAAAGAACATTTCTGTTTCTATGAATTATTCTCTCTCTCTTTAATCAGTGGCAATGGCTAATGTGGTTTAAAGCTAGGTTTTGTGGTTTACGGAATGTTCTACTTCTCTCAAAATAGTAAGGCTGGAGAGTCCCCCCCCCCCCTTTTTTTTTTTTTTTTTTTTTAAGGAAAATGAGTTTTCTGGTGTTGAGAGACTTAAGAATTGTGGCATAAAAGAAAATACAGATAAAAGGCAAATTAAGCAATAAATCTGTGGTTCTGAACTGAAACAGAAAGCATGGGTTTGGAAAAAAGATCTCATCCTCACATGTGCAGGGCAAGCAAACACACAGGCAACACATTTCCCAGACATGTCCAAGAAAACAGCTGAAAACAAGAACAGACTCACAGTGAGCCCCCTTATGGCCAGATTTGTGTATAGATTACATTACTTCCCTCCTGATAACCTGGTGCAGGAATTCACTTCTAGTCAGAGCGACAGCAAGGACACTGTGGAAGGCTGCAAGGGTCGCATCCTTGAAGATATTGCCATCCAACAGATGGGGCATGAGTTTTAGGAACAGCTTCAGTGGATGGAGAGAGACCAATGTTTAGAGTGCTTACTTCATTGTGAGGCTGGAGGCACCCCTCCAATTGCCCACTGTTGGAGGACACTAGCCAGGAAATAATCCTTTTGGAAACTAGGAAGAGAAATTTGTGAAGCATCTATGCTGGCTTTCCTGTAACATCTGTACCACAAAGCAAGGAAAACATTCATTGTAAAGACTTGCTTTCTTACGGAAATAACCCGGCTATAAATTGAGACACGTAGAATAGACCAGGGGATGCAGTTTGATAGGGGAGCCCTTCCTTATCAGGGAAGACCCTGAGTTTAGTCCCCACACCAAAACAAACAACAACAAGACTGTACTCTGTCAAATCAGCAAATCTGCACGTTAATCATCAAAAACTTCCTGTCATAAAGAGAAAATTGGACATTCTCATACTCTACACAGAACAAGTAACTGCCTAAAGATAGTTTTTCTAAAGTAAAATAAACCTCAATATTGATCCGGTCTTTGATTAAATAATGAGGTGTGGACTTCAGAAAATGTATAGGATGGATAACCCTCTTACATCAGTAAATATACTACAAAAGGAAAAAGGGATGGATAAAAAACCTAGATGTTAAAACAAACTTCAGGAGACTTTACTAATAAATTATAGTATGTAAATGTTATTTAGATCCAGATCCAAACAAACCTTAATATACTATATAGTCGTTAGAATATATATGTGGCTATCTATCTATCTATCTACCTATCTATCTATCTAATTTAATTTAGATATTTGAGCATTATCTGAAAGACTTATGATGTTAAAGAATTATAGTTTCCTGGAAATCAGTTTGGCGGATCCTCAGAAAATTGGACATAGTACTACCTGAAGACCCAGCTATACCACTCCTGGGCATATACCCAGCAGATGCCCTAACATATAACAAGCACACATGCTCCACTATGTTCATAGCAGCCTTATGTATAATAGCCAGAAGCTGGAAACAACCCAGATGTCCGTCAACATAGGAATGGATACAGAAAATGTGGTACATTTACATAATGGAATACTACTCAGCTATTCAAAGCAATAAATTCATGAAATAAATTCTTAGGCAAATGAATTGAACTAGAAAATATCATCTTGAGCGAGGTAATCCAATTACAAAAGAACATACATGGTATGTACTCACTGATAAGTGGATTTTACCACAAAATCTTGGCATACCCAAGATACAATTCACAGACCACATGAAGCTCAAGAAGAAGGATACTTCAAGAAGAAGACCAAAGTGTAGATACTTCCATCTTTCTTAGAAGGGGGAACAAAACACACATAGGAGGAGACATAGAGACAAAGTGTGGAGCAGAGACTGAAGGAAAGGACATCCAGAGACTGTCCCACCTGGATATCCATCTCATATACAGTCATTAAACTCAGAAATTATTGTGGATGCCAAGAAGTGCATGCTGAAAGGAGCCTGATATAGCTGTCTCCTGAGAGGTCCTGCCAGAGCCTTATAAATATAGAGGTAGATGCTTGCAGCCAACCATTGGACTGAGTGTGGGGTCCCCAATAGAGGAGTTAGAAAAAGGACTGAAGGAGTTGAAGTGGTTTACAACCCCATAGGAAGAACAATAATATCAACCAACCAGATCCCCCCAGAGTTCCCAGGGACTAAGCCATCAACAAAGGAGTACACATGGCTCCAGCTGCACATGTAGCAGAGGATGGCCTTGTCATGCATCAATAGGAGGAGAGGTCCTTGGTCCTATGAAGACTAGATAGATGGCCCAGTGTTGGGAATCGAGGGCAGGGAGGTGAGAGTGGGTGGGTGGGTGGAGGACCACTCTCATAGAAGCAGGGGGAGGGAGGATGGGATAGGGAGTTTCCAGGAAGGGGGGGAAGCAGGAAAGGGAATAACATTTGAAATGTAAATAAAGAAAATATCCAATAAAAAAGAAAAAAAATGAATTATAGTTTCAAATGTGATCATTGTAGTATGTTTTTGACAGGGAAGTCCTTGTATTTTAATGATAATATTGTGATATTTGTGGATGAAATATTCTGACATCTGAGATCTGTTTCAAGAAAAGACTCAGACAGGACTGGGGTTAGAACTGAAACAACAGTGACCCAATTATTGCTTAATGGTTCATTACAATATTTAATGAACATAAGACAAAGTTGGAAAACATGGCTGAATTGTACTATCATCATGGGCTGCTCATCTTGCGGGCATACCTTAAGGACAGCCTTGGCTGAGTTTATAAAAAGCTTTGGCTTCCTGTTCAGTGGTCAATTTAGGCAGTCAGTTTATGCTGGATTAAGAGTCTGCCATGGGGCCTGAGCTAATGGATTCTTTTGTGACAGGCAGGAGAGGAGATGTGATTTAAGGTGGTGTTTCTACAAGCTGCAATTTAAAAGGAAAAGGGAAACACAGGGCCTTTTATATTGCTATTTTCCCCAGAAACAATTTACATTTTCATCTTATTCAGAGACAATTTACTCAGTGTCAGTCAGCACGTGCAGCCCTGCCGAGCATCACAGCATTATTTTTGCTTCAGGGAAAAGAGAGAAGAGTAATGCCACTCAAATAAATTACAGCAGAAACTTATGAATGACAGGGTGCTGCGCTTCATTTCCAGATTTTAGACATCTAAATATGCCCCGAGGAAGTTAACACGGGAAACCAAAAATTTCGTCGGCTCGAAATGTATTAATTTATTTTGACAGGTATAGACACTCCTAAAAAAATTCCAGGATACAGACGTGATCCTTGAATGGCTTCTTCTTGGCAGCACAGTGATACAAAGTGACACACTGGGGTTCAGAATGCAGAAGGAGGGGACTGTTCTATAACACTGGCCATGGCACTTCCTATATCTGAGCTGTGTGAAGTCAACAAAGTCCTTAAACCAATGCGTGCACATATGCATGTGTGTGTGCACGTGCACACACAGACACAGACACAGACACAATTTGTTGTAATGTCACACACACAAAGAAAATGACTAAATATTTAAAATCGTAATTTTAGGTCTGCAGAAAGTAAGATGGGATGGTGAATGTTCCCCTACAACCCCTTCCTGCTACCTGTACAGCCTCCCTCACTATAGATGTCACACCACAGTGACACATTTGTCACAACTGATGGACCCACAGTGACACATTGCAATCACCCAGAGCCCCTTCTCATCCCTGTTAGGCACTTCATTTATACAGGAGAAAATGCAGGCCTGCATTTCTATATCATTTTCCTTGTGAGGCAAGGCCAGCTGGCAAAATGTCCTTCAATTCTTATCTTGTAAAAATAGTTCTCCTTCGGTGTCAGAGGATAATTTCACAGAGCAAGAACTCTTAGGGGTTTTCCTCCCACCTCCATCACCAGATATTTCACACACTCCCTTCCTGCCTGCCTGATTTCTGAGGAAGTCAGGAGTAATTCTTATCTTTTCTCCGGGGCATGAAAGGCGCTTTCTCACTATGATTCCCTTGTCTTTTATTTATCCAAAGTTTGAAAATGATATGTGTAAATTCTTAGTCATATGGGAAATGAAATCAAAACTACTTTGAGATTTCATCTTATATCTGTCAGGATGGCTAAGATCAATAAAACAAATGACAGGCCATGCTGACAGGGATGTGGGGTACGGGGAAACACTCCTCCATTGTTGGTGGAGTGCAACTGTACAGCCATTATGGAAATCAGCGTGTCAGTTCCTCAGAAAGATGGGAATCGATCTATCTCAACATCTACCTATACTATACACTTAGGCATATACTCAAAGGATGCTTCATCTTACCACAGAGACATTTGCTCAGCCATGGTCATTGCTGCTCTGTGTACAATACCCAGAAGCTGGAAACAACTAGATTCATTCAACACGAAATGGATAAAGAAAATGTGATATATTTACACAAGGGAGTATTGCTTAGCTCTTAAAAAAATGAAATAATAAAATTTGCAGGCCAATGGATGAAAGATATATATCAATATCTATCAATATCTATCTATCTATCTATCTATCTATCTATCTATCTATCTATCTATCTATCTATTATCCTGAGTGAAGTAAGCCAGACTCAGAAAGACAAATACCATATGTATTTGCTTGTATGTGATATTAGCTGTTAAATCAATTAAATCAGTGATAACTGTCTTAGTTAGGGTTTCTACTGCTAGGAAGAGACACTATGACCACTGCAACTCTTGTAAAGGAAAACATTTAATTGGGACTGGCTTATAGTCCTGAAGTTCAGTCCGTTGTCATCATGGTGGGAAGCATGGCAGCGTGCAGGCAGATAGGGTGCTGGAGAGGGAGCTGAGAGTTCTTCTTCTTCCTGCTGGCCTGACACTGGGCCTGGATTGAGGCCTCAAAACCCAGCCTCAGTGACACACTTCCTCCCACAAAGCCTCATCTACTCCAATAAGATGCCACTCTGTCCACTCTGTGGGTCTATGGGGCATTTTCATTCAAACCGCCACGATAATCAATGTGCAACCCATAGAGCCACAAAGGTTAGGTATATAGAGAGGGACTGGGGGTCAGAGAACAAATAAATCTCCCTAGGAAAAGGAAGTAGAATAGATAGCTATAGATGGAAGGTAGCAGAGGCAGGAATGGGGGGATCAAGCAGGAAACGGGAGAGGAGAGAAAGATGAAGAGGGAGGGGATAGAGGGAGAGACAACTAAAATTAAGGGCCATGGAGGAGCAGGGTGCAAACCTAATACAGTTGAAGCTTTGCAAAACACATACACGTTTATGAAGGTGATAGAAATAAAATCTCCAAATAATGGGGGGAGCAGAGCCCCATTTGAACATCCTTGTCACCAAATGAACCTTTCAGTATTGGGAATGGGCTGTATCTAATTGAGCTGTTGACCAAAGGGGTCCCATGGGAATCCCCAAGCAAGCCACCATGATGCCAAGATTGTTCCCCACGAACTGACAACATGGCCCTATTGCTGAGGACAGCCTCTGAACAACTCACTGAACATGGAGAGGGTGAGCCGGGCCTTCCTAGAGTTTTCACTCTGCCAGTTAGTGTTCTTGGTATTAGAAAAATACTGTAAAAGTACCTTTTATTCTTCTGATGTAATTGTTATCTTGGAGGCATATTGCCTGTCTGCTAACCTAGGCCTAGTCCTGGAAGCTTCTAGCCTCTGTACAATCTAATCTAGCTCTAGGATGTTTTCAGCCTCTGAGACTTACTGCTGAGTAAGCTTCCCCTTCCTAGGTCTTTCTGAACTCTGACTGGCTCATCAACTCAACTGTTCTGGCTCAAAAGACTCTCCAAGATGACAGATTGAAAACAGTGTATCTCCCTCCGCCTCTCCTGCTCGGCCTCAAATTAACTCTAGCAATTTATTCTAATCTTCTGGCTCCTTCTCATTCTCTGGCTCATTCTATCTTCACCTGTGTCTAGATTGTTCTCACTTTAACCTGTTTCTATAAAACTCTCCAGGCAAAACTGACTCCTTGTATTTCTCTGCATTGCTTTCTGTTAAATAGCTTCCATTTCCTCTCTTCCCCTGAGAACTGGAATATGCTATTCTGTCAAATCTTTCTATGATTCATTTTGTCTGCCACTCAATTAGACAGCACTTTTAAACATGGGTGCTTCCTTCAACAGACTAACTTTACCTTCATTGTTTAGGATTAAAGGGTATATACTAAGTATTTCAGCCAGAGGAATTAAAGGTGTATGCTAATGGCTGAGCCTCACCACAACTAGAAACAATTTTTTTTTTAACACAATCTCAGTTCAGGGTTGTTCACAGTGTGATCAAATATCCTGCAACAGCATACTACCAAAGGAGAAAAATAAACACCAACTGAGTTACAATGGTGTCCTGCCTGCAAGATCCTATGTTAGGGCAACGGTGGCCATAACACTTGTGGGAGTAACCAACCAATATCTGATTTGATTTAAGGCTCACTCTATGAGATAGAACCCATACCTAACACAGCTTACATGCTTAACAACCTGAGACTAGATGGTCCAGGGATCTAGGATAAAACCAAATTCTACTGTTCTACTATAGGAACATAACAATGAGATTACTCCTAATGGCAGTCAGCGCCTTGTTCGGCCGTCATCACAGAAGCTCCCTCCTACAGCAGATGGGAACGAACGAACGAACGAACGAACGAACGAATGAACAAACAAACAAACACCCACACATACAGATCCACAGTCAGACACTATTGTGACATTACTGTAACCCATTGTAACTGGGTTGGTGTTTATGCACAAAGTGAAAGACAGAGTCATCTCTAAGTGGGATACCTTCATCAAATCCCTCAAGGATCAGGGAACCCCACAGAAGAGGAAGCAGAAAGAGTGTAAGAGGCAGAGGGGATGGAGGGCTCCAAGGAAACAAGGCCTCATAAATACAACAGGACTGAGCCACATAGGAACTCAGAGATTGAGGCAGCATGGTGCCTGCACAGGTCTGTACTAGAAGGGGTCCTAGAGCTGAAAGGAGAAGTGGGCACATGCCCCCATCCCCACCCTATCTCCAATTGATAACCACGTGTAAAGGAAAGATTAGTTTTCTCCCAGAAAGTCTCACTGGGGAAATGAACTACTCCTAAGGGCAGGCTGCATGTCCAGCAGTAGATGCCAACAGAAAACTAGCTCAATGTCTTCTTTGAGGGCTCTTTGCCTCATGATGTCATGTTGGATCTTTTTTCCTTTAAAAAATATTTTCATTTTTGTTTCTCTTTTAATATAGGTCCTTTGTGTATCTATATGGCTTCTGGTTTTGTGTTTTTTATGAGATTCCTGAGCATGCAAATGAGCCTTTGGTTCTCCACATATTTCTTGTGCCTTTTCTTGGGCTCTTTCCCTTCTATTTGCATTGTCCTATTCGGATGTGCCTTTTCTTGGGCTCTTTCCCTTCTATTTGCATTGTCCTATTCGGATGTGCCTTTTCTTGGGCTCTTTCCCTTCTATTTGCATTGTCCTATTCGGATGTGTTTGGCTTTGTCTTGTTGTACTTTAGTTTATTATTGTTTCTTAGATGACTTTGTGTCTTCTAATGGGAAGAAAAGGGACGGATGTGAATGGGAGGTGAGGTGGCTGAGGAACTGGGAGGAGTAGAGGGAGGGGAAGCTGTAATCAAGATATATTGTATGAAAAAAGAATATAATCCAGGAGGGGGATAACAACTGGACTGAAATGGTGGCGCACGCCTTTAATCCCAGCACTCGGGAGGCAGAGGCAGGCGGATTTCTGAGTTCGAGGCCAGCCTGGTCTACAGAGTGAGTTCCAGGACAGCCAGGGCTAGACAGAGAAACCCTGTCTCGGAAAAAAAATTTTTTTTTAAATAATAATAATAAAACTAAAAAGAAAAGAAAAATGAATCTAATTTTAACAAAAGAAACACAAACAAGAAAATGAGGGGAAGGGCATTATTCTTGTTTGGTGTTCTCTGAGCTTCAAGAATCTTTGGCTTGGGGACACTCATTGTCTGAGGATCACCCCCACTCCCGTCTCTCTTCCCATCCTTCTGCTGTTCATCACATGTATTTAAAAATGTTTTAATGATGCCACAGTTCTTGTGTAGTTTGCTTTTTCTTTCATCCCCCCCCTCTGTTTCTTAGGTTTTCCTACATTTCTCCATCACAGCCTGTAGTACAGGGTTCCCTCGCTTAGCAAGTGCAGGATATAAACAAGCCACAGGCACCCTTCAATTCTGTTGGAGTACTTTGTGTCTCTCATTTGCTCTCTTGGACTTCTTCCTCAGAACACTCATTACTCTGCTTTCCATTAAAGCCTTCAAAATAATAAATATAATTCCAGGGTTGCTTGATTAGTTCCAACCTTGCTGTCACATGACTGGGTCTGATGCTTGTTTAGTTTTTCCCATCAGCCCATTCTGCCTTTGAGCTTGGGACAGTTGTGCTGCCACTGGATGTGATTCGTTTGGTAAAAGGAACTTGGTGAACATCTGAGGTCACAGGTCACGGAGGGGTATGCTCTATGCCCTCTGAGCCTGATCATCTTGGCTTGGATTCATGGTATTCAAGTGTGAGGGCTTTCTCTTCTTATGGGGACAAAATGTCTGGGGAAGGCTGGTACTGGGTACCACTGTTCCTCCCAAAACAGTCTCTTCTGCTTTGTCAAGGACAGAATGTTCGCCTCTCCCTCAGCTAGAAGCATCAGGAGATAGTTTTCCAAGGCTCACTGTGAGAACCTGACATTGCTCCTGAAGGCGGAGCTTACAGAATGGGGGTAGAGAAGCCCCCTGTGATGGTGCCCCCAGAGGGTAGTCTCTCAGTTGTCCTCACCCAGCCTCCAGCAGCCTCAGGTGTGTGTTGAGTTATCTTGTCTCAGCCCTGGGCCCCTGGGAGGATTCTGCTTGTAAGTTTCTGCCCTAGGGGGTTGAGGTTTTATAGTCTTGTCTGTCTCTTCAATTTAAGCAGTGTTTCTCAACCTTCCTAATGCTGTGACCCCCTTAATCCGGTTCCTTATGTTGTGGTGACCTCCAGCTCTAAAATTATTTCCTTTTTTCTTTCTTTCTGTTTTTGTTTTTTTTGTTTTTTTTGAGACAGGTTTCTCTGTATAGCCTTGGCTGTCCTGGAACTCACTCTGTAGACCAGGCTGATCTCGAACTCAGAAATCTGCCTGTTTCTGCTTCCCAAGTGCTGGGATTAAAGGCGTGCGCCACCACCGCCTGGTCCTAAAATTATTTTCATTGCTATTTCATAATTGTAATTTTGCTACTCTTGTGAATTGTAATGTAAATATCTGTGTTTTCTGATGATCTTTGGCAACTCCTGTGCAAGGGTTGTTTGACCCCCAAAGAAGTTGTGACCTATGAGGTTGAGAACTCCTGGTTTAGAGAGGAGGGTTTTGCCCTCTGAGTTTTTCTGATGCATCTAAGAATTATTAGGTGTGTTCAGGTTTTTATTTGATGGCATAGCCACTTCTACGCTTCTTGTATGCTGGGTTGAAAAGTCTTTGGAAAGCACAGCTATTTAAACCATGTAGCGGCGGGCATGGTGGCACACGCCTTTAATCCCAGCACTCGGGAGGCAGAGGCAGGTGGATTTCTGGGTTCGAGGCCAGCCTGGTCTACAAAGTGAGTTCCAGGACAGCCAGGACTATACAGAGAAACCCTGTCACGAAAAATCAAAAAAAAAAAAAAAAAAAAAAAAAAAAAAAAAAAAAAAAAAAAAAAAAAAAAAAAAAAAAAAAAAAAAAACCAAAAAAAACCCCCCAAACCATGTAGCTAACAATATAAATGTCCTTCTTTGATCTTTCCATGTTATTTTTTTCTTAATTCAGGTGATCTAAAGGAATGTTTTTAAAACATTTAAAGCTGGGTTATAATTGTTAAAGAATAGAGACTGAGCCAGCCCTTCCTTTGGGGTCTTATACTTCTCCAGATTACGTCTCCAGAGTGCTCATGTAGTGGCTGGCCCATCCCAGAATGAGAGTATATGCATATAGAGCGTATAGCTGAGGGATCCTAACAGGCTAGCCCAGGTATTCTAGACTTAAGTGAGATATTACATACACATTGTGATAAGAAAGGCTAAGATTACAATGCAGCAGACACTGTACAATTTTATTTGATCCTCACAAAAATGTATTAAGGTAGACACTATTACCTTTAATACTTGATCTTAATCATCAAGAAACAGAGATGGAGAAAGTAACTTTCCTAAAATCATCACACCTTGAATATGACTCAGTAGTGGGTAACTCTGTACATATTAAGCTATCCCCCATATGATTTCTTGTGGCTATTAGACTCATCTTAATATCTTCAGTGAAGACAAGCGTTTTTGGTGCTAAGGATGGAGCCTGGAGCCTCATGCAGGCTGGACAGCACTAGCTATATCCACAGCCGAGCAGTTCTGATCTCAGTATTTACTTGAGACAAACTGTTAGGCCTTCCATACCTGAGAATAAGGGGAAAATCTTGAGCTTAAAATTTTAAGCTGTGGGGCTGGAGAGATGGCTCAGAGGTTAAAAGCACTGACTATTCTTCCAGAGGTCCTGAGTTCAATTCCCAGCAACCACATGATGGCTCACAACCATCTATTAATGAGATCTGATGCCCTCTAATGGAGTGTCTGACGACAGCAACGGTGTCATCATATAAAACAAACAAACAAACAAATCTTTAAAAAACTATTAAGCTGTGGTTTCACTGCCTTTGCCCTTATGTTTCATAATTCATCTCCATATAACTTACCCTCTAGTCATGTGGATTCAGAAATCTCTCAGCACTGCTTTATGATTCCTTGGCTCTGTGTTTTTTCAAACTTAGTAAATTCTATTTCCATAGACATAAAATTCCACCATTTTTTTTAAAATTAGAAGTAGAACAGTCCTTCTTCTGTGGAAGTGTATGATAGCTCATTACCAATGTTCCTGGCTTTAACCATTAGAGTGCTGTGTTTTATATTTTATACAACACTCATCCCGCATGTTTCTATTGCTGTGGCCTGAATGGGAATGTCCTTTCAAAATTGACACATTGGAAACTAATATCTATCGAGATACTAAAAGTGCTGATTTACAAATACTGGTGTAGAGAGTTCTTCAGGACAGACCATAAGTTAAAAGACAAAAGACTGGGATTAGACAAATGACGAAGTGTTTAAGAGGTTTGGCTGTTCTTCTATAGGACCTGGGCTCAATTCCCAGCACCCACGTGCTGGCTCACAACCATAGTTAACTCCAGTTACAGGGGATCTGAAACCCTCTTCTGCCTTCTATGGGTACCAGTCAAGCAAATGATGGGTGGACATATGTAGGAGGAATGTAAGTCCTTTTACTCACAGATAAGCACTGGGGGAACCAGGAATGCTAAACCCATAGGTTTATCTCTTAAAGGGAGAGATGTGTAACCTGTTTTCTGCTGAGAAGGCTGGAAGTGGATGCAGTTAGTCACCTGGTGACCTTTGCACTATCTGTGTGTGTGTGTGGGGGGCACACTGAGTCCTTCCCCAGTCTGTTATCTCGAGCCTGTTCCCTAGTTAATCTATAGAACTCCGGTCATTTGTACTTTACAAAGAATTTTGATGTAGTCATGTCTTAAGCTTTGTTACGCATGTGGGACTGAGTTAATTATCACCAGGAAACCTTTTCCAAATTGTGCTACACTTAAATATGCCTAAAATAAATTACTTTGAGTCAGACTCTTAAAGTTTGAACCAAAATGGGTCACGTTGAACCAAACTGTCTTTCTGTCTATTGTGGGTCGAAACTCTGATAACTATGACGTCTGCAGAGACCACCATAGACACATATGTAGGTAACACAGCTGTACACAAAATATAAAATAAAAGACTGCACACACATACACCCAAACCAGTGGGATGACACTAGTTAACAGTGGAAAGTGTTGGCATTAGGAGGTAAGGAGAGGATAGGCAGTCTCGTTTTTTTCTTACTGTACTTCTCTTTTAAGAGACCTACATAACTCATATAGATTCATCTCAACAGCTAAGGCTATAGTAAACATAGATGTGCTTAATTGATGCAAGATAAAAGATACAGATTGGAACTGATCAGGGAAACTTGTGACCTATAGCCATGTTATCCATAGTGAGAATTACTGACAACTTCATCGTTCAATTTTATAAACCAGTGACACTTTGCTTATCATTGTTTTGGGATTAAAATTAGGAATTAATCTCTGGCTAGACTTTTATAGTAAGGAAAATAAAGAGGGGGAGGGACTGGCTGGCAAGATGGCTAAATAGATAAGACACCTGCTGCCAACCCTGACAAGTTGAGTTCAACCTGGGACCTGCATGATCTTTCAAGTTCTTCTCTGACACTTGATCTGTGGCACACACATACTATAAAAACAAAACACAACCCAATTATGTGGCTTTTTAAACATGATCTCTATATAGTCCAAGCTGTTCTCCAGCTTCCTATGTAGGCCATGCTAACCTCCAACTCATGAACTTTCTGCTTCAGCCTCACCCCAGTGCTGGGATCACAGGGATGCTGTGTGCGCCTTTCCTTGAGTTGTCTCATACCATTTCACAGTTCACTAGTACTCATTCCTCTCTTTAGCTTGGTTTCTGGATGGATATATAGATTCGTACAAAGATCCCATGACCTTCTGCAAGGATACAGCTTGAGCCCTCACACACATTTCCTTCAGATACAGAGGAAATCTACTGCCTCCTTGGTACTGATGAAGACAAGAAGTGGACCAAGACTTCCATTTATGCTGAAATAAAGAAGGAATGTATAGTCTAGGCTGTCAACCTAAGCTTCCCCAGCACCTGAAGATTATTCTTACACAGTTCTACTGTAGTATGTGGCTAAAGCCATGAGCATTGCTGAAATTAGTCAACCAGGCACAGATTTGTGCACTGGGACTCAGATGAACTAATAGGGCTAATAGCTTTGATATCAGAACTTCAGGAATCCATGAAGACCCACAAGAACAGCATCCCAGGGATGCCGTGTGGTAACAACTGTGAACTGGTTAGTTGGCTCATTTCTTATACCTGGATTATTCTAGACTGGTTAATTCCTTGTGATTCATGGACCATGAGGAGGGTCTGTAGGGAAAGGCGTAAGGAAGACAAAACTTTCCAATAACTAAGGCAAGTGTGATCTCCAGTGATAGCTGAATCCCTGGAAATATCATGATACATATAAACTTTAAAATGGCTACCCTGTGTTGCCTTACATAGAACTGTTATGATCATTTTAATGACAAGAGATATTAAGAAAACATTAATGGAAAATTGAAGGAAATGACCAAAGGTAGAGGGAATTCAGGGTCAAGGAAAATAGGTTTGCAGGGGTGAGGGTGGGAGTGGGGTGAGCTGGGATTATGAGGGACTACTCACTGGGTTGATGTGTGTTCCAGTATGTGTACTGCACTGGCTCCCTCTGCCCCGAGGTCTTCCAAGTGTACTCTCCCGTATTGTTTTGGTCTTGAAGAGCAATCCAAAAATAACTGTCCTTTTTTGCCACACTACTGATCAAACTGGTAATAAAAGCTTGTTCAAATCTTGATAGAAAAACAAAAAAAGGAAATTGTTATACTAAGTTTCTAGATGATTAAAAATGTCATTAAAGCATAATAAAGTACACAGAATGGAACCCACGTAAACAGTTCTTGTTAATTCTCTAGAACGCAGAACCAGGAAAAACACAAAGACTTTTGCATTGTTAATAGACATTAAATATCAGTGCAACTCCAGAAATACAGGAGTGGAGAGAACTTGACTCCCTGAGATTTAACTCTTGTAACTGTCCTGAGGGCCAGAGTCCAGGTCTGATTCTGTGGTGAAATGGCAGCCTTCACACACACAGCAATGTGTCTCTTGGAGAAAGATGTCTATTTTATATGTAGGCTGCACACCACACACTGTATGCATGGGTTAGGGGAGGCAGAAGGGAGGAGGGAGGACTTTATGCTTTTCTGTACGTGCATTTTCTTTTTTTTTTTTTCAATTTTTTTATTAGATATTTTCTTAATTTACATTTCAAATGCTATCCCGAAAGTTCCCTCCCCGCTCCTACCACCCTGTTCCCCTGCCCATCCACTCCCACTTCTTGGGCCTGGCATTCCCCTGTATTGGGGCATATAAAGATTGCAATACCAAGGGGCCTCTCCTCCCAATGATGGCTGACTAGGCCATCTTCTGCTACATATGGAGCTAGATAGAGACACGAGTTCTGGGGGTTCTGGTTAGTTCATATTGTTGTTCCTCTTCTAGGGTTGCAGACCCCTTCAGCTCCTGGGGTTCTATCTCTAGCTTCTCCAATGTGGGCCCCGTGAACGTGCATTTTATACCACGTAGCACACACGTGCCGTCTCCCCACACTCGCTTAGTAGGAAGGAAAGTGGAGGAACAGTGCTGTGCCCCCCGAATCAGTCTGTGCATGGGCATATGGAGTCTTTGGCTTATTCAAATGTGTTCAAACATGTATTTTCACTGAAGATAAATTTCAACAAATCCAAGGCATTCAACCCACTCGCATTTCCCCCAAGCAGCTGAATGAATTTGCTCCCAATGATTGCTGGCAATGCTCCCTTTCAAATACAGATACATCCAAAGCAGAGGCAGACAGCTTGTGTATACATGCTTACACACACACACACACACACACACACACACACACACATACAGACATACACACAAATGAAGCATGCATACCAAACTCAACTAGCATTAAATCTAAAGCTTAGTTTAAAACTGCATTCAAAGCACATAAAATTGGAAGGATGTTTAAATGGTGGCGACTTCTGCCCAGATCTGCTGAGTCAAGAGAAAATATAAGGCCTGGTAGAATTACACAAGAAACCTCAGGAGAAAGGGCATTGGACTTTTAACACCCTCTTTTGGATTCTCTTTATTACATGCATTATTCACTTGCTACGGAGAGCAAAATCAGGGAGGCCGTGTGTAATCAGAGGAGACTCAAAGGGAAGGGGAGGGAAGGCAGAAGGACAAAAAAACGTGGGACAGTAAGAAGTAAAGTGCAGAATGTGGACACTGGTGCCCTGTGTGCTGCTCAAGGTGCAAAATGGTATGTTCATCATGGAAAGCAGTTTTGTAATTTTTCTAAATATTAAAAATAAAATCACATGATTCACTAATCTCCCTTCTGACTACATCCCCAAGGAATTGAAAGTAATAACTCATGTTTGTTTGTTTGTTTGTTTGTTTAAAGTATCATTATTCACAGTAGTCAGATGTTGGAAGCAATGTTTGGTGGTTTGAATAGGTTTGGCCCTCATAGACTTGTGGGTTTGAATGCTTGGCCCACGGGGAGTGGCACTATTAGCAGGTGTGGCTTTGTGGGAAGAAGTGCTTCACTGTGGTGGTGGGCTTTGAGGTCTCTTCCTATGCTCAGGCTCCACCCAGTGTGGAAGAGACCCTTTTGCTGTCTGCTTTGGGAGACAGTCTCCATCTGGCTGCCTTTGCATCAACATGTAGAACTCTCAGCATCTCCAGCACCGTGTCTTTCTGGATGCTGCCATGCTTCCCACCATGATGATAAGGAACTGAACATCTGAAATTAAAAGCCAGCCCCAACTAAATATATTGTCCTTTATAAGAATTGTCTTGGTGTTGGTGTCTCTTCATAGCAATGGAAACCCTAACTAAGACACAATCCAAATGTCTATTGATGAGCAAGTTGGAAAACATACTGTGCATACAAACAATGGGATATTAGTCAGCCTTTTAAAGGAAGGAAATTCTGACATACGTTGCAATGTGTATAAAACTTGAAGACACTGTGCTAAGTGAAATGAGCCAGGTACAGGGTCTCACTTAAGGTTTCATGGCTGCGAAGAGACACCATGACCAAGGCAACTGTTATAAAGGAAAACATTTCATTGGAGTTGGCTTACAGTTTCAGAGGTTCAGTCCATTATCATCATGGTGAGAAGCATGGCAGTGGGCAGGCAGACATGATGGTGGGGAAGCCAAAAGTTTTATATCTTGATCCAAAGGCAGCAAGGAGAGACTGGATGTGTTTCAGACTGGGTGTAACTTGAGCGTTTAAGACCTCGAAGCCTCACCTCCACAATGACACACCTCCTCTAAGGCCACACCTCCTCTAAGGCCACACCTCCTCTAAGGCCACACCTCCTCTAAGGCCACACCTCCTCTAATAAGGCCACACCTCCTCTAATAAGGCCACACCTCCTCTAATAAGGCCACACCTCCTCTAAGGCCACACCTCCTCTAATAAGGCCACACCTCCTCTAATAAGGCCACACCTCCTCTAAGGCCATACCTCCTCTAATAAGGGCAAATGTCCTAACAGTACCACTCCCTATACCCAAATATTCAAACACATGAATCTATAAGGGCCACACCTATTCAAACCACCACATGTAGCAACACAGATATGAGATGGCCCTATTTATATCTGATACCTTGAATGGTCCATCTTCTAGAGACTGAAAACAGAAAACTGTTTACTGGGAGCTGAGGGTGGGTGAGGGATGGAGAGTCGGGAAGAATTCCTGAAAGAGTGTGGAGTTTTGTGTGCCAGAAGAACCAGGGTCCGGAGTCAGATGGTACTAGTGGATACACAGCAGCGTGAATGCATTTAAGGCCACTGATGCTATCTTAACATCAGGACAGTGATACATTTTACTTCATGAATATTTACTAAGTTAATTCTAATTGTGTTTAGGGGAATATGGCTTTCAAAACAGGAGAATGTGAACTATGGTATAATATCTCTTTTTGGGGGACAAATTAAAAAAAAATCAAGCATCATTTGCATTATTTTGTACAAAACTGCTCATGGCTGACTGGTTCATGGTTCATCGACTTAGCTATTAAGCATGTAGACAATGATCTGTGGTATCATGGTAATTCAGTTTTGGATCCTGTTCTGTCTGGAAGCAAAGTGACCAGACCTAAAAAGAGTTTTTTGTTTGGTTTTTGTTTTTGTTTTTGTCTTTTTAACAGTAGTCCAGCAAATCAAAATCTGTTATTCAGATGGAAGGGTCTGCTTTTCTTCCCCTTTGTATTCCACAATGAATTTTTAAAAAGTCCTAAACCTGAACAAAAACCCAGAACAAAAGTCATTTGCAGCAGGTGTTCTAATTGCACCCATCAAACCTGTCACTTTACTGTGCAGACAGTGGAAAACCAATTAACAACTACGAGCCCAGGCGCTCAGAGTGGTGGAGAGTCCGTAACTCAAACCGGACATCGGTAATGGAGGCACGTGATTCCCAAGCCTGTCTGTGGGAGCTCCTGGGTTTGAGAAGCCTTCCCTCACACTGCCCATGTTTCTCAGACAAGTCCTGCTGCAGAACGTTCCAGCACTGGTAACCACTTGCCTTCTTCCCTGATGGAGTCTGAATGAAATGAGGGCCCACTTTCCTCGACACGAGAGTCCTATGGTGGAGCCTCTGCTTTGGATGTGTCCTTGTTTGTGGAGGCGAGTCCTGGTGCTGACTGACTGAGTAGGAGAGATATCACATCGTTGGCCTCATACAGTCCTGCAGGCTCTGTGGAGACTGGAGCATGTCAGCACAAGGTAACCTGGATGGGCCTACATGCCTTGTACTGGCTTAGTTTTAAAGCAACTTGATATAAGTTAGAGTCATCTCAGAAGAGAGAACCTCAATTGAGAAAATGCCATTAAAAGATGGGCTATGAGCGGAAAAGTCTGTAGAATATCTTTTTAACTCGTGATCAGTGGGGGAGGGCCCAGCCTTTGTGGGTGCATTATCACTGGGCTGGTGGTCCTGGGTGTTGTTAGAAAGCAGGCTAAGCAAGCCATGCACAACCCTCCTCAGGCAAGGCCTCTGCATCACCTCCTGCCTCCAGGTTCCCGCTCAGCTTGAGTTCCTACCTTGGCATCCCTCAGTGTGCTGTGATTCAAGAGCTGTAAGTCAAATAAACGCTTTCCTCCCCAGGTTGCTTTTGGTACTGGTGTTTTATCATAGCAATATTAGCCCAAACTAAGACATGGCTGAAATCAACATAAAAAATTAAATTGTGTGATACTCTGTTTTAGAGTCAGACTGTACCTAAGGGTTGGCCGCTAAATATAGTGTGCAAAGCAAACAACAAACAAACAAACAAACAAACAAAACAAACAAAACACCCCACAAACGTTTACAGAATCTGCTGGTATCCAGTTTGGAAGAATTGAAATCTCAGAAAAACAGTTGTATGAGGTAGACCATGAGGAATCTGAACTCTAACAGATCTCTGTGTTGGATTGGGCTCTATTGGCACTCTTAGCGATCTGCAAGGTTTACTCTACCTCCTTGACTTGTTTCATGTCTGTAATGTTGGTCTCTTCAGTTCTAAGCTACAGAAGGCTCAGCCATACTACCTGCATTCCTTCAAATAGCATGTAGTGTTTAGTATGGAACCCTTCACACAATTGGTAGTCAATAAGTAAGTTTCTAATAAGCTCTTGAATATATATGAGGACACACACACACATGTCAGATAGATAACCTGTGAAAGGAAATTAACATTGTATGAGAATGTGACTGATTTGCACGACTGTCCCACCAACCAGCATGTACCAAGGGGTTATCCTAGCTGGGCTTCTTTACATCCACGGATAGAGAGGTGAGGTGGGTCACAAGACCCTCGTCTGAGCATTCGCTGCTCTGTACTGCCTGATAATTTAGGTCTGGAAAGACTGCGTGGGGAGGATTCTCCAACTAAGTAGCTACCTGGGAGCCCTCTTCCCTGCTGGACAAAGGATTTCCAGGTGTGGCCTGTTGGGGAAGGAATATTTCATGTTCCAGTAAATAAGCTATGCTTGAAAGAAAGCCAAATAAACTTAATGGCTTCGCAGAGTGAACTTTAGCAGAATTGGACCTCAATTTGTGATTGGGACCTTAGGAGGAAGGGTAGCTCTTGTTTATATCTCCCCAGGGGAAGAAATTTGAGTTACAGTGATAGACACTCAATGAATATTCAAGAAAACTGAGATATTAAGAAGATGAAATGATTGGACTTCTGGTTTCCAATAAAATCATAATTAACAAAGGAAGCTAGTCTCATTGGGCAGGCTCCTATAATGTCCAATGTTGGGTTTCTAACTGGGAGACCTGTGACCCCAAGTGCTCTTGGAGCTTTGAGGAGCTGAGGACAGAGTGCTCCTTCTGCCTGGAAGCGGTGTCTGGGAGGGAGAAAGAGAGACCTAGAAATAGCACTGAGATCTAGCAAGCTTTTGCTGTGCCCCAGTGAGGGCCGCTCAACCCAGTAACACCACCTGCCAGTCGGTTCTTCTGGGTATCAGTCTTATTCCCAAGCACTGTGGACGACAGAAGAGGGTGGGAGGGGAAAGGCCATGATAATGGCTGTCAGTGTAGACTTCCAAAGTAGGGAGAGCAGGGTGCCCTAGTGTGTGTGTGTGTGTGTGTGTGTGTGTGTGTGTGTGTGTGTGTGTGTGTGTTTATTTTGAGATAGAGTCTCTAATGTAGCCCCTGGCAAGGTTGGAATTCACTGTGTAGACCAGGTTGGCCTTGAGTTCACAGAAGTGGCCCACTTTGCTGATACAGTTTCCCATAGAACTGCTGAAGAATTCTACCCATGTCCTTAGGAATGGAAGAGTTGGTCCCTCAGCCCTCAGCGTCCTGGCATTGCTATGACACATCTTTCTTATGACATTTTTTATTCCCTTTACACATTTGTAACATGCTTCAAATTGTAAATGCAAAAGACAGGCAGAGTCTCTCTGTTGGCATCAGGAAGACAGCCCTGTACAGAGCAACCTAAGTTTAAATAAAACCCCCCTAGGAAGCAGTTGCCTGCCCCTTCGATTTCCTTCTATTTCCTCTTCTAGGAAACAAACCATAACTTCTAACCATCACACTTAAAAGTACTGTGCAGTGACATTTTCTTCTCATTACAAACAGAAGAAAAAGCCAAGTATACCTGTCTGTGTCAACCAAGCTAGAAACCGACGAACATTCTCGGACAGTAAAGGCTACCTTAAGCTTTGGTGTTTGTCATTTAAAAAAAAAAATCAAGTTAGAAATAACACCAGATTTTGACTCTTCTCAATAAATACTCAAAGTCAGTTAATATTTTACTGCACACACGCTTTAGACGTGGGTGAGCCCGGCAGACCAATGTTCACTTTTGCACAGTCCAGGCCAGAGCAGAGGCAGCTTAGAGAGTTCGCACTTACCGGCTGGTGATGGTCAGGAGAGTAGGAGAACAGTAATAACCATTGGAAGCCTCCTCAAAGCTTCTCAGGACTGTGTCAATCTTGTAACAAAATCTTCCGTGTCTCTCCCAGCCCTTAGGGAGTGAAAAACAAGACCCAGAAACCAAGGATACAATGTGTGACTTAGTTAAATGCCCGGAGAGCCCCTCCTTCCCACTTGTTCCACTTTCTTTTCTGACTTGGAGTTTTATTTTCATAGAGCTCTAAGTTTGTTCAGTCTGGAATTGCCACCAGTCATAGACTGGTCTACATTTAATTAAATACTCAGTTTACATTTCAAAAAATATAACCACCTTAAAAACAAACACAACTGAAAATAAAGGGGAAGCCCTCAAAAACAAACAAACAAAGCAATAAAGGCATAGCCACGCAAGAGCCGCCATTCTTTCTTAGGCTAACAGAATTTCTTCCAAATGGATGTGATGTTTGGGTTAAAATATAGTATTGACCATGGAAGGAGGATGGTTTGAATTAGCTTGAATTCTGGGTTCCCCACTAAGCCACTTTATTTATAAATAATGGATGCGCTTTAAGAGACATAATCTCTCCGCATGTAGTTTTCGCATCCATGGACTGAGGGTGAGAATAATGTCCATGGCTGACCCAAGGAGCAAAGGAGAAAAGGCAGGAGAATTCTTGAGTAGGAGAAAACGTGGAGGAGCACTGAGGCTGGGCCTCTAGGTAGTGCGGAGTGGGATTGATGGAGTTTTCAGTTTGATTTCACAATAGCTGTTTTGGGGACTTAAGTAGGGTTACTAACAGGTTGATCATCTGGGTCTATACTGAAGTTCTAGCTAGTTCTTCTATAATCTGAGGTACCTTTTCATTGCTGCTGCTGCTGCTGCTGCTGCTGCTGCTGCTGCTGTTGTTTTGAGTCATGGTAGCCCTCACCTGTCTAACCTGGCACCTCCTAAGTTGCCCAGGCTATACTCAAACTTCTGCCATAACTTGGGACTACAAGAGCCATTGAATCCGGGTAAAGCAACTGTTTTTTGTCTTTTATTCCCCATGCTGTGCATGGAACCCAGGGGTCTTTGCACACTTGGCAGGTCCTTTGCAACTGAGCTACATCCCCAGATCCCAGGACAGTCCTGTTTGGGTCATAATGCTTCCATGTAGAAAACAGCTCCCTAATAGAGAGACACATACATAAATGGCTAAGATTTTTTTCCCCCAAATTAAGTGGTTGTCCTTTGGAGTAGAAAGAATGTAAGTTTGGGGACTTAGATGAAGACAAAAATTTGTAGCTCTGTAGGTTAGCGGTGGGAGCAAGTAGGGCGGGTCCCTTCCTTAAAATCATATAGTGAAGTGGCTATTTATTTATTCTAGCACATCTGACTTCTGCTTCCTACACTAGCAGGTCACATGACTCTGCCTGTCTGTGTTTGCTTCCTCACCAGTTTAAAATGCTCATCATTGTGTGCCCTGCCAGTGAACACCACTGGCTTTTGATCAGACACAAGAGGATTTCTAGGCTATTTCTTGGAAAAGGTCTTAGTTCTGGGGTTAATTGTAGAACACTTTAGAAATTGGCTAAAACAACACCCCAGGAAGCTAGCCAACCTCAGAGCTCCTCCTCTCACCCATGGTCTGCTCCCTTTTCCTCCTGTCTGTTCTGGGGCCAGACTCAGCCCCTCAGGTACCACTGGGCTGTCCTTAGAAGGACAGGAGGAAGAGTGACTGATATTTGACCTTTCTGACAAAATATTTCTTATTTAATAGTAGTTTTTGGCTAATAGGATAGAAGCATTGCTCACATGGCCCAACACCCCAAAATTACTCAGCAGGAAATAAAAATCATGGTTTTGCCTTTGAGGTAATCAATGTTTTGTTTTGTTTTTAATTGTTGCTGTTTTGTTTTTAGACAGGGTCTTATTATGTAGACAGGCTGGCCTGGAACTTGCTATAGAGTTCAGGCTGGTCTCAAATTCATGATCTTCAATAGCTTCTTGAGTATTAGGGTTGTAGTACATGCCTGGCTTCTGGACTCATTCCATAAATTAATTATACATGTGCCAATTACTTAGCAAGTTTTACTGAAGCAACGAGTTAAAACAAAACAAAACATCAGGGAGCCATAGCCCTAAACTGATACAAAATAAAACCAATAGGAATTTTCCCATAAAACTCAAGAATTATCTCTGGACGTGGAAATCTCTGGATGTGGAATCTATAAATACTGGTGATGCTTGCTTGGGAAAGGAAGCAGAAAAGAGTTCAAAGGGCACAGCAGTTGTTTGGGCTGTGCTCTTGTAACCCTGCTGGCTTGCCTTGGAAGGCACAGAAAGGTAGATTTTAAGTCTGTGCTCAGCTGGAACAAATTCAGCACTGACTGGCAGTCCTTCGATGGAATGTCTGGTGGTGGGTCAGCTACAGCATGAGTATCGTCCAGCTGGAGTGTGCAGGGTTGCTCATGTGTGTACACATTGATTAATGAGGAAAGTGCAGCCTCTGCTGAAATGGATCACTCCTTAGTTGGACTACCAATGGGTGGATTAGGAAACGGGGGTTGGTGTGTGTGTGTGTGTGTGTGTGTGAGAAGACACAGTTCTAAAAGACTAAAACTGACAGTTTGAAGTTTTGCTGCAGAATATTAAATGCATTAAAGAAACTTGAAACATTATGGCTTTTAGATTTAAAGCTAAAGTGATAGATTTTATCTAAAGTATGTAAAAATACCTTGCCAGTTACACCAAACACAGCCTGATCCTCCATTTCCCTGAGAAACATACTTTCTGAGCACATTGTTGTATTCATGCCAACACTTAAGACCGAGAAGGGTATAAAGGGAAGCATGATCCTGGCAGCAGAACCTCAAACTCTGCCTCTGAAGAGTGCACTCACACTCCCAGGCGCCCTACTTGAGAACTGTGAGAACCACATAGGGTATGGGGCATCATGTGATGTGTGAGTTGGGGCATCACGTGATCACTGTTTTTGTTTTTTAGAGGGAATGATGGGTTTGTTTACAGCTTTATCTTTGTAAAAACGAAAAAAGAGTAGTTTTGGGTCAAAGAGCACAGTAAAACATGTCCCTCTGAGGGCTGACAAGCATTCTGATACCTCGAGAGGAAATCTGACTTGGAGGGGGAAATCTCACTCAGAAGCGGGGCTGCTTTTACTCCATGGTAGGCACATTTCTATAGTCCGGACGCCCCAGGGCAGTGATCGCCGCACTCACCGTTTGACATCCGGAGTCCTCATCAGCAGGGACTTGCCCTGCTTTCTTACAAATATAAGAGAGTGATTCTTTACAACTTTTCACTTTCCAGCGTCCGTCCTAAAAGGAAAAATGTCACCGGATGAATGAGTGAACTCCGGACAAGACGTTGCTCAGTTGTGGACCTGGGTGGACCCGAGTGAGGAAGGGATTTATTTGGTTGGTGCTAGGAATACCCATAAACTGCCATGCCTCACCCCAGGGTTAAAATTCATGTTCAACTCCAACGTCCTTCCTCATAAGCTTCCTTTTTAATTAATCAAATTAATTAATTAAATTTAATTTAATCAAATTTAATTAATCAAATATTTTTATTTTTGAGGGTAGGTCTTAACTATACAGTTCCAGACTGACCTAGAACTCAGTACACAGCCTAGATTTGCTCCAGCCCAGCAATTTTTCCTGTCTCAGCTTCCTAAGTACTAGGGCTAGGATTACAGACATGCCCAGGCCCAGCGTCCTCTCCTTTCCTGTCCCCTCCCCTCCCCCTCTCCCTCCTTTCCTTCCTTCCTTCCTTCCTTCCTTCCTTCCTTCCTTCCTTCCTTCCTTCCTTCCTTCCTTCCTCCTCCTCTTCCTCTTCTTCCTCCTCCTCCTCCTCCTCCTCCTCCTCCTCCTCCTCCTCCTCTTCTTCTTCTTCTTCTTCTTCTTCTTCTTCTTCTTCTTCTTCTTCTTCTTCTCTCTCTCTCTCTCTCTCTCTCATTGGTGTATATATGGTGAATGCACATGTTCATGTGTATTCAGATATGTATATGTTGGGGGTTGGGTGTGTATGCACGAATGGAAACCAGAAGTTGGCAATGCGTGACAGTCTCAATTGCTTTTCTCCTTATTTTTTGAGCCATGGTCTGTCATTGAACCTGAGCTGATCATTTGGCTAGGCTGGCTTGCCAGTGAGCTCTGGGGAACTGCCTACCTCCTTCCTCCCCGGTGCTGGGGTTACAGACCTGGCACCATGCCTATGTCTTTACAAGTATGCTAGGGATTCGAACTCAGGTGCTCACACTTGCTGAGAAAGTACTTTATACTCATGGAGGCATCTCCCTAGCCCCAGCTTCCTCTTCATATACAGACCCCTTTAGGTCTTCTCTTATGTCTGCCTAAATCAGTGGTTCTCAACCTTTGTGGGGTCACATATAAGATATCCTGCATATTATATATTTACATTATATTTTATATCAGTAGCCAAATGACAGTTATGAAGTAGCAACAAAAATAATTTTATGGCTGGGAGTCACCTCAACATGAGGAACTGTATTAAAGGGTCACAGCATTGGGAAGGTTGAGGACCACTAGTCTAAAGCTCTTCTCGGATCCCTTACTGATAATAATAAAGTAGTAAACAGACCAAAATACTGTTTGCCCACACGACCTTGAAATCCTAACACAAAACAGATTATTAGGTGAAAACTACTCAGTTCAAATTTCAGGCAGTGCTTTGGTGTTCAGAATTTTAGGGGGATGTATGGAGTCCTTTGATTGCCTTCAGGGAAATACTATGTCAGGACCGACATCGTCACCAGTAAGAGAAGTGCCGGGCCTCTCCATGGAGCCTGCCAGAAAATGATTTCCTGCTATAGGACAGTGTCAGACATACTACAGGTGCTTGGTATCTGCTGGGAGGAAGTGTGAATGAGCTCTCGCCTTCAAATTTAGGTGTGAGATAGATTTATGTAAAGTTAGTGATCATAATTATTCATATAATAATAGTTATTATATTCATACTGAGAACTGTTTGATGGAAGTAGATGTTAATTTCAATGTTCCATCTGCTTGCTGTTTAAGGAGTTTATAAGCTGGAAGAAAGCGGAGGCACTGCAAATCCTCTCAGAGCACGATTGTTCTCAGAGCATGACCTATGTCTGACACAACACTGCCCTGGTGAGGGTTACGATTGCTGTGATGAAACTCTACGAGCAAAAGCAGTTTGAGGAGGGAAGGGTTTACTCAGCTCACACTTCCAGATCACTGTTCATCAAGGAAGTCAGGACAGGAACTCAACAGGGCAGAAACCTGGAGGCAGGAACTGTTGTAAAGGCCATGGGGGTGCTGCTCACTGGCTTGCTCCCCATGGCTTACTCAGCCTCCTTTCTTATAGAACCCTGGGTCACCAGCCCAGGGAGGGCACCACCCTCAATGGACTGAATCATTCTCTATCCATCACTAAGAAAATGGAAACAAGGCAAAACAAAAAATAGCACAAATAGCAACATTTGTCCTTTTTTTGTTTGTTTTTGTTTTTGTTTTTGAGACAGGGTTTCTCTGTACAGCACTGGCTGTCCTGGAACTCACTTTGTAGACCAGACTGGCCTTGAACTCAGAAATCCACCTGCTTCTACCTCCCGAGTGCTGGGATTAAAGGCGTGCGCCACCACGCCCAGCCTCTTTTTCTTAAAATTAATCCCTATTCAGGAATTAGAGAGCACAATTAAAATAAGCCAGACATAAAGACCATAAAGACAACTAGCCCATGTTTCTCTCTTATGTAGAACCTAGGTTTTCTATACTCACTCACTCACTCACTCACTCACTCACTCACTCACATATACACTCACACACAATTCACATACACTCACACACATTCACACATTCACACACTTACATTCTCACACACATTCACACACTCACATTCTCACACACTCACACATGTTCACACACATTCACATATACTCACATACACACTCACATTCATGCACTCACACACACACACACTCACATGTACTCACACTTGCACACACATATATTCACACTCACACACATGCTCACATGCATTCACACATTCACACACTCACATTCTCACACACATTCACACACATGCTCACATGCACTCACACCCTCACACCCTCACAGGATGGGGACTGCTGGAGGAGAGAAAGGACTAGTGTCAGGAAGAAGGAGACGACAGGGTAATGAGGTCTGACATGGTCAAAGCACGTGATCTGCTTGAACAAAAAGGTCATGATAAACCCATTCATGTGTACAGTGAATATACACTAATTAAAACAATCCCTATCCAAATGTTAGCTTTCCCTCTATAAATATGGTAAATGAAATAGTCACACCAGACAATAGGAAATGAGGTCATCTTAATTATCTCAGAACCCCTGACTCAAACATCATCAACTCCTAAAAATGTGCAAGGTTTCAGCAGAGCTGCATCCATGACAGACATCTAAAGAGATGGCTGCTGCTTCCTCCCCAAATGCCACTCAGACCTACACTGGTAGCATGTATAATTATGAGTGCACATGTTTCTGCAAGTCTCGAAAGATACAGAAGTGAAACGTGTCAGAAAAGAAAGTGCTTTGAAATTTTCCTGTTTGGTTGCTACAATTATTTTGTCAAGCTACCTAAGTAGCATTTAATGAGCTGTTTCTTGGGGGGGGGGGGACTTGACACCACATCCTGTGGCTAGAAAGAATGAGGACACCCATCAAGTCCTGGAGTCTCCTTAAACTCAGCCAGTGCTCTCCACAGCTGTTTGAGCAAAGAGAGGCTATTTGTTCAAAATGTTTAATAAATGATTCAGATGGTTCAGACTAGAGCTACTTCTGCAAATCTGACATCTTGGATAAAGGGGAGATGGGAGCACAGGAGTGTGCATAGTGCTAAGGTCGCCAGCTCCATTCTGGTCACGTGAGAGTGAGATTTGGCTTTGATCCATAGTCTTCCAAGAGGTGTTTATAAGCTAAGGGAGCCTTAAAACTATCACTCTCCAGTGTAACCTTCCAGCCTTCCTCTTCCCCATCTCTCCAGCAGGATGGTCTACCCCACCACTGTCTACCAAAGTGGTGTTCATTCAAGTGAAAAACAAACAAACAAACAAAATTTGTCTCTGGCCCTCCACATCCAATTTAGTTAGCAATGAATCTTGTTATTTGAGACACCTTGAATCTTTTCTCTTCTTGGCATAGTAACTACATGGTCAGCCATGGAATAGCCACCAGATGGTTTCTTTGCTTCTGTTATGTCCAATACATTCTGTACATTACAACCAAAGTTATTTTTAAGTCAGGTTTTTCCACTGGGTCCTTGAAACACTCTGATGGCACATATACCTTGGTATATAAGTCTGTATTTTTTGTACTCCCTTTATCCCATGCCCTATTACCTCCTTACTAATGGTCACGTGTTTGGCTATTGAAGATGACAGATCTTCACCAACCTTCAGACCAATGTGTGCCTGCGTGGGTTTAGGGGAGGAAGCACCAACGGTCTCTCTAGGGCTTTGCCTACCTTTGTGTTTTTCTTAGAATGATTTTCCTCTGTTGTGTAAGGGTTTTTGCTTCTTTGAAGTCCTAACTTAAATACCATATGTTCAGAGAGGTTTCCCACCCCTTTCCTGTCTGCAGTTCCCACTCTGATCCCAGCTTTGTCTTTCTTTCCTCAGAGTTACCATGTGCATGGTGACAGGCATGGAAGCCCCATGAAGTGTAAGAACTGCCTCTCTTGGTCTCAACCTTGACCCAAGTCCCTAGCATAGGTGGGTTTCAGTTTCAGTGCCACGAAACTGATCATTGATCAAATGAATCAACTTACAGATTGCTCGGCAGAGACACACAGTTGTCTTCTGTTTGGAAGAATTCGAGGCTCCAGAGGGTACCAGTTAGTGAAGATGACAGAGGATCCACTGGACCACTTAAAGGAAACTGGGATTTTATTGCTACTCAAACCAATCCATGTTTCTGATGCATTTTCTGTAAGAAGTACATAGAGATTATAAGATGTTGTTTGCTTATTTCTATGGCTCACGCAGGTTATCAGTAAGCTATACTCACTCACATGTGATTCTTTTTGTTTATGTGATAAATCTTGTTTGAAACTCACTATGGAGTACTCCCCTAATATCCGGGTTTGCTCAATATAGGTCTTCTAAGGAAGGCAGAATGTGAGCTAAACCAAAAGCAAGCACTGGCCAGAGCAAGTCAGAGTTCTGGGACTGCAGAATGTGGGTCTCCTCCACTGTGAGAAAAGTGACCTGAAATATCTAGTTTTGCTTTTGCATAGAGAAAAGGAAAGTTAAGAGGCTATTGGATTTTGCAAAGGGGAACATTAAAACCACCACCACCACCACCCAAACTCTTTTAACAAGGTGTAACTTGTGTGTTTTTCTCCTCTCCCTCCCCCTCAGCCCCTCTCAATAAAACAAGCAGAAGCTCCACAAGGCTTACACAGAACAATGGTGTTGCCAGAGACACAAAGCCCCAGAGCCCCGTGGATTCAGGGAGAAGCAGTAGGGAGCAGAGAGGTGCTTCAAGTGTCCTTGTCCATACAGGGGACACTGCAGGATTCTTTTAATCCCAAATGCAAAGGATTAGGGAAAATTTCTGTTTGCAAACTAAAGTCTAACATTGCAAAGGTCACCAGCTAG
Organism: Mus minutoides; assembly: GCA_902729485.2. Lineage (NCBI taxonomy): Eukaryota > Metazoa > Chordata > Mammalia > Rodentia > Muridae > Mus > Mus minutoides. Next base: position 11,836 of record CACVCL010019594.1, on the reverse strand, counting down.
AACGTAGAATTTTTGTTTTTTAAAAACACTGGAAAATGAAGGCATAATTTCAAGGAATTTTTGTGGGGGGAAGACACCATGTTTAATGTATGACATGGGGCCGGGGGTAGGGGTTGGGGTGGGGGCAGCTTGCTCTGAAGAAAGGAAGAGGGAAGGCACATTTAGTACCTGGAACCTGGGTATGACAGCCCGAAAACTACCGAGCCAAATAAAGTCAAATTATTTACCTAAGACATTATCGTTAGGAGAGCATAGCACATGGCTATCCAGCAGCCATAGGCTGACTTATGGGTTTAGGGTTCAGATAGAAGTTCTAAGGAATGGCTTTATGACTTCTACCCCTTGAGATTCTTTTTCATTTATTATTATTTTTTTAATTTTGAGAGTTTAATGTGAGTGTTATGTTTACATTGTTTCTACCCCCTTCTCTCTCCATCCATTCTGTGTTTCATGGTACCCACTCTCAAATTCATTACGTATATGTATATGTATATGTATATGTATATGTATATGTATATGTATATGTATATAATCTACTGAGTCCATTTAGTTTGCTTGTATGTACATGTGTTTAGGACTGACCATTTGGGACTGAATAACCTCTCATCCCTGAAGAAGACTGATCCTTTATCTCTCTGTAGCCATTAATTGGCTATAGCTCTTCATCTAGGACCCTGCGAGATTTCCCCTATCTATGTTGGCATCAACTGGCGTTGTCATTACACAGATCTTGTTTAGTCAGCTATACTGTTAAGATTTTGTGGTTATCACTTCCCTATCATATCTAGAAGCAGCATCTCACAGCAGACATCCTGGTTCTCTGGCTCTCAGAATTTTTCTGTTCCTTCTTCCGTAGTTTTTCCTAAGCCTTAGGTGTATGGGTTGGGTTATATAGGTTGGGCCAAAAAAGTACATATCTATTTGACAGATGTAAATATGTTACACAGCTACTGAGTATATGACTTATAAAAATCCAGTGAATTGTGTTTCTGTGTAATTTTTAGGAACTTTTACTATATGTGTAAATATATATTCCATATATATTAGCATATTATATATATATATATATATATATATATATATATATATATACCATAAATTATCACTTTAAAATAATTTAACTTGTTTTCAACTCTAATTAGAAAGTAGTTACTTGGGAGGGTATAGGGAACTTTCTGGATAACACTTGAAATGTAAATGAAGAAAATATCTAATAAAAGTTGAAAAAAAAAAAAAAGAAAGTAGTTACTTACACCATTTCATAGGCCTTGAGGCAAAGGTATTTAGTACTCACCATCCCTAAGGAGGCTTACAAGAAACTCCACCTCTGCCAATGAAGCTACGTCCATCAACACGCTGTCATTAGATTGGCAAGAGTGCAGAGCCCCAAGCCAGCTCTTTTTGTCTTTCTCAAGTTTGTAGCATTTACGATTGAAGGGAGTCCAGTCGGGATCACAGTGAGTGGCGTGGTATTTCCAGGAGTCTTTTTCTTTATAAATCAACACAAAGACATCATTTGCACAATTACTTCCAGTGTTACTCAATATTCCTTATATAATCATGAGTATGATTACTTTTAGTAAGTAAAACACAAAATTGATTCCTAACACCCACACAGTGGCTTACAACCACCTGTAACTCTAGTTCCAGAGGATCTGGAGCCCTTTTTTGGGCTACATAAGCACTGGGCACACACAGTACACATACATATATAAATACATACATACAAACAAGCACATATATACAAACAGAGAGAGAGAGGGAGGGAGAGGAGAGAAGAGGGAGTGAGAAAAAGGGGGAGAGAGAGGAGGGGCAGGGGGAGGGGGAGGAGGAGGGGAAGAGAGAGACTGTAACTGGTCTGCCTATTTAAAATGATTTCATATTATAAAAAGGCTGTTATGAACCATAAATTAAATGGTATTCCAAGGATTTTATACAGAGTAGGGATCTGTATCCTAGAGCTAAAAGAGCCTAAAATTCTGTTCACTTCCTTTAGAACACAGGTGATGAAAGTTTCATTTTATCATTCTCCTGGGGTCACTGTGATATCTGTGATGTCATGCTGGATGGGTGTACAAAACTTTTCCCTTGACTTTCACCAGACTTTCTTCAGAAGAGCTAAGAATAACAGATAGGATGCTATAGCGGTCCCTTTTAGTATGAGCGAATGGGAAGGCAGTGAGGACAGCAGGAAGGAAAGCCTTTGATCCCTTCCCCACCTTCAAGCCCCACAGCACAAGAGACTCCTCTTAGGGGAGGAAGACCAAGTTAAGTGTAGTCTTACATTTGAGACTCAGCGCCAGGGCTCCCAGGGTGAAACCCAGTGCTAAGCAGAGCCCTGCAACTCCCACCATAAGGCTATTAACTGTGGGCTGAGTCTTGCATTTGGCCAGGAAGCTGGCTGTAGTAAAATTGGCCTTCAGGAGGCAAGGCAGAGGTCAGGATGCCATCTGCTAGAGAGCAGAGGAAAGCTAGCATAGAGCTTCCTATTGCAGCACAGCCTGGTGGCCATAGCTATGACTTAGGTCGATTCTTGATGACTGGGTAGAACTGGGCAGAACCCTTCAGTGTCTGACAGTGAGTGGTGCATCTGGGTGTACCTGGCTCCAGAGAAAGGCTCATGGGGGCAGACTTCTCTCTCTAGATACTCTCTTAGTTCCTTTTGAACAACATACTAACTACCCTGGGTAAAAGCTGCCTATATTTATATTACTGCCTAATAAGAGTGACAGAGTACCAATACCAAGCTCTTAGCCAATTGGACTTGGGCATTATCTGGTGACAAATGACTCAGAGAAAACAGGCATCCAGAATAGCATTTCTAGAAGGATTGGCACTGACAAACTAGATTAGGAAAAGCAAGATAAACAGTCTTTTATTGACTAGACACTGCTGTGTGACAATAAGTACTGGAAGTTTTCAGGAAGCCATGCCTGCATCTGGTAGTCAAAAGAAAGTTTTAGAAGTGGACTAGCCTAGTAATCAGTCTGGGAGAGCTTCCATGAAAATTAAAATGGATGCCTGATAGAAGCACATTAGACTTTAAAAGAATACACAAGGCATATCTTAGCAGACTTAAGGGAAGAGAAAGACTCCAATTTGCACCTCATATTTAGTGATATAAAGACTGTCCACACTATAAACCAACCATACAACTGCAAAGTCAAATTGCACCCCTGGCCAAATGCCCCTAGAGACATCTACAGAACATTCCAACAGCTGCCTAATTCACAATTTCCTTCATCAGCATAAATTATTCTCCATGACAGATAATGTTCCTGGTCACAAGACAAGCCTTGACAAATCGACAAAAACTGAAATCACATCAACTACTGTTTTTTTTTTCTTCTTCAACACAATGCAATAAAACTAGAATTCAAAAATGAGAAAGAGGAAGCTATACTTACTCATGGAAATTAAATGACTTGTTTTTGAACAGGCAATAAATCAAAGAATAAGAAGAAATCTAAAAAATTCTTTTTAAACAGGTACACGTAGAGATTCAACATGCCAAGCTATATGGGCTCAAGCAAACATGGCATTATTGGGGAGGTGTATAGGGATTCTCTGCTTACTATGGAAGGTAGACACTCAGTGCCACACCCATCCCCTTGCTGCAACTTAAGGGGTTGGTGAGCAAAACAAGAACAAACCGAACTCCAAATTGGCAGAGGGAAAGAAAAATAAAGACCAGAGTAGGAATGAATGATATGGAGGTGACAAATTACAAAAGGCCACTGAAATTAGCTACTGGAATTCTCCAAATACGATAGACAAACCCTTAGCCTGACTAAGAAAGAAAAGTTCAGGTAAAACCAGAGATGGAAAGGAAGACATTGGCGCTTTGGGGTAACATGGTGGACTAAAGGATACTTCTGTAAAAGCTGCGGTTTGACAGCTCTGAGCTCTGAAGCCACCATCTGTGGTCACCGGGGTAGAGACTGAGAATTCTGAAGTCCAGAAGGTGTATGTGATACCCACTATACCATCCCTCCAGCAGGCTCACTAATACTGTGGTGGTTTGAATGAGAATGGCCCCCATGGAATTTATGCTTGGTCCCCAGTTGGTGGAACTGTTTGGGAAGAATGAGGAGGTGTGGCTTTCTTGGAGGATGTGTTTCATTGGGGGTGGGCTCTGAAGTTTCAAAGCCTCCTATTATTCTCAGTGTGCCCTCTCTGTTTACTATTTATATAGGTCAGGAACTCTCAGCTGTTCCTGCCACTATATCATTGCATTGCTCTCATAGGCTCTAACCTAATGACTGCAAGCCTAATTAAATGCTTTATTTTATAAGTTGCCTTGGTCATGGTATTTTGTCACAGGGTAGAAAAGGAACTAAGACATCACTCAAAAAGTAATATGCGAGGATGGGTTTTCTGCCTGTACTCATCCTAATGCTATGGTATCTTCCCCCACACTCCAGTGCATTTGTGGGACAACCATCAGGTAAAAGATTAGCCACCCCAGGGGATATCACCAGGAGTCTGGGGAGGGTGAGAACATTTATCCAAGTCATAGAATGCAAAGGTAAGCATGGCCAGCAGAGGCCACTGGTATTGCAGAGGAAAACCCCCACTATGAAGACAATTGGGCAGACATGAATACTTGTCCAATCCAGCTTTAGCAACAACAAAACTGACAGGACAGCAAGAGTCTTCAGGTTCAGCCATCAACTCCTGCATGTTTGTAGCTGGCAGTGGCCAGTTTCTGGGGACCCAGAAAGAAGTGGCCCTGCTGCTCCCCTTTTTCCCTCTGGGATTTTAGTATTGTCCCTTCCGAACTTCCTCTATACTTTTATGCTTTCATTTTTAACTTCCCTTTATAGACTCATCAAATCTTGTTCTTGAAAGTTTTTCTATTTTGGGCAATATTTTTTATACCTCCTCTCTGTTTCCTCCCTCTACCCTATTCAGGAGTATTATGAAACATTTTTATTGGTGGTGGTGGTATTAAATATAGGGCCTCATATAGTCTAGGCTGGCCTGGAGCTCCTGCCAAGGATAACATGAAGCTCTGATCCTCCAGCTTCTACTTTCTGGTGTATGTGGTACTTAGGGTTGAACCCGAAATACTCTCTTGCTTTTAAAAAATGCTTCATAGTATAATCTGAACAGAGAAAAGCTGAAAGCTTTCTCCTTGAGTTCTGTTACAAGGGTGCCCACTTTCACTACATCTGTCTAGTAGTTCCTGAAGTACTCACTAAAGCAATCAAGCAAAAGAAGGAAAAGCATTCAGATCAGAAAAGAGGGTTCAAAATTGTCATTGTATGTAGAGGCCATCATCTTATTATATATGCAGAGACACCACCAACCCCACAGAAAACTATTAGAAATATAACTGAATTCTATATAACATATCAAAAGTAAGGACTATTTGGTCTGGCGTGGTGCTCACACCTTTAATCCCAGCACTCTAGTCTCTGTGAAGTTCAAGGTCAGATTGGTTTACTAAGTGAGGACAAAGTAAGGTCCAGGGTGGCCAAGGCTGTTACACAGACAAACCCTGTCATGAAAAACACAACAACAACAACAACAACAACAACAACAACAACAGTCAGGACAGTGAATTATCTAATAAAGAAATAAAACCTGTTTACAATAACTGGAAAAATAGGATAAGAAAAAATTCCTAGGAATAAATTTAACCAATGAAGTGAAAAATCTCTGTAATGAAGTTTATAAAACAGTGAAAAAATTAAGGAGATTATAAAAATTGAAAGGCTATTCATTGTGCATGGATTGAAAGAATCATTATTGTCAAAGTGTTCACAGTACCCAAAGTGATTTGCAATATCAGTGCAATTCTTAACAAAATACTGATGATGTTTTTCACAGAAGTAAAAAAGGCAAGCCTTAATTTTGTCTGGAATCATAAATCACTTAAACAGTAAAAACTGCTGTGGTGGTTTGAATGCTTAGCCCATGAAAAGTGGCACTATTAGGAGGTATGGCCCTATTGGAACAGATATGGCCTTGTTGGAGGACGTGTGCCACTGTGTAGGCAGGCTGCGGGGTCCCCTAGTGCTCACGCTCTGTCCAGTACAGAAGAAAGACCCTTCTGCTGGCTGCCTTCAGAAGACATCTCCTCCTGGCAGCCTTCAGATCAAGATGTAGAACTCTTTGCTCCTCCAGCACCGTGTCTGCTTGAAAGTTTCCCGCCATGATGATAATGGACTGAACCTCTGAAACTGTAAGCCAGACCCAATGAAATGTTTTCCTTTATAAGTGTTGCCTTGGTCATGGTGTCCTTTTGCAACAACGAAACCCTAACTAAGACAGAAGTTAGTACCAAGGACTAGTATTGCTATGATAGGGCTGACCATGCTTTTGTTGGAAGAATGTGGATTTTGGGACTTTGGAAAGCAGTGGAATGCTTTAAGCAGGACTTAATGGGCCATCCTAATAGGAAAATGGAACACAGTGGTGTTGAGGGCGATTTGAACTTTGGGGGCTTGGCTCAAGAGGTTTCACAGGAGAAGAATTTTAGTATGCTACCTAGAGATCATTCTTGTGATAGGTAGTGAAGAATGAGTCTGCTGCAGCTAAAATAAAGAGATTTAGATTAATTGTACTGACAAAGGAAATCTCAGAAAAGCCCAGCATAGATTCTATACTGTGGTCCACTCTTGTGAAGAGTGTTTGATTAAAGGTAACAAGCTGATCAAGTATAACAAGCTTAGGAAGGAAAAATATAGAATGTATGGTTCAAAGAGTAAAGGGGCATGAGGAAGTAGAATGGAGCTAAATTCTGTCTTCAAGGATATTGAATGGAATTAAGAGAGTAGAGACCTTGGCACAAGAACCTACCCAGCTAAGCTTATTGTTTGCAATCGAACAAGGGATACTTATATTACGCTAGGTGTTATTATTACCTGGTTATTGTTTTCATTTGGACATAAGGATATATGAATATGTATCAAATTGACAAGTGATGGATTGTGATGGTTATTCTCTGTTGTCAACTTGACTGTATATGGAATGAACTATACAGAACTTATAAAGATCTTGTGAGAGGTAAAGAAAGGCTTAGGTCCAGGCATGGTGGTACACGTCTTTAATCCCAGCATTCAGGAGACAGAGATATAAATATCTTTGAGTTCAAGGTCAGTCTATAGAGCAAGTTCCAGGACAGCCAAGCTTAAGCAGTGAAGGAAACTGCTGAAAACAAAAAGTTGGTAAAGATATAATAGAACAAGGGAGCCATGTTTCACTCTGGTGAGCAGCAGAACTTGGCAACTTTGGCCATGTGGCACTGGCTTTAGAGTCAAGAGTAGAAGGGGTTACTGCAACAATTGATGCTGGTGATCTGGAGCTAGGAAATTAGTGGTGGTTAAGAAAAGACCAGCTGCAGGATACCTGCCAAGGAAAGCTTCTAACTGAGTGGAGCCAGCCCAAGAGGAAGAAGTTTGTAGCCATCAACAAAGATGAAAAGAGTAGGAGACCTAAAGAGCACTTTGTCTTCAGAGATGGAGATAACAGTTTTAAGCATCATTGGGGTAAAATCTTCTGGTGTTTTCTGGGGGCACAAAGAAGCTGTATTCCAGATATAGGCATTGTGCTGGCATCTGGACTTAGCGATGTGTAAGAATCACCCAGATGGTACAGTTTTGAAGGCATGATGGGGATATGGAGAGTAACTAAGGCTTGCCACTGTGAGAGACCGAGAAAGCTATTGGTGAAGGTGCAGACTCAGTTGTAGCTGACAGCCCAGTACTCAAGGGGTCATCCAAAGAAATTGAGGCTTGACACCATGAAGAGAGCCTATAAGAGACTGTTGGATGAAGCCTAGTTGCAATGGAAGACCCCAATGTATTGGAGATGACAGTACCATGGGATAACCACCAAGAATAGCAGCAGCAGTGGAGTAGAGTTAATCAGAGCCTAGAGTGCTACAGAGGACAGAACTGGAGAAGTAAGTTCTGAGCGGTGGGATACCTGCCAAGGAAAGCTGATGACAGGGAGTGGAACCAGCCCAAAAGGAGGAAGCTTGTTGCCGTCAACAAAGATAAAAAGAGCTGGAGATCTGACGAGCATGTTGATATCAACATGGAGATGCAGTTTCAAGTCTGCCCAGCTGGTTTTCTGTCTTGCTCCAGCCCAGTATTTCCTCACTGTGACATTTGGAATGGTAATGTATATCCTGTGATGTTGGAAGTTTGCGAACTGGTTTTTGATTTTGATTTTATAGGAGATTGGAGTTAAGAGATTGCATGAATCTTGGAAGGGACTTTGAACTTTGGACTTTTAAACACTGTTGAGACTATAATAGACTATGGGGACTTTTGAAGTTGGACTAACTGTGTTTGACCAAGCCAATGGGGGCCAGGTAGTGGAATGTGGTGTTTGACTATCCTTGGCCTGTGGGAAGTGGCACTACTAGGGGGTGTGGTCTTGTTGGAGGAAGTGTGTCACTGTGTAGGCGGGCTTTGAGGTCTCTTAGTGCTCAAGTTCCACCTAATTTGGAAGAGAGACCCCGCTGGCTGCCTACAGAAGACAGTCTCCTGGTAGCCTTCAGATCAAGATAGAGAACTCTTTTCTCTTCCCGCACCACATCTGCCTGGATGCTACCATGGTTCCCACCATGACAACCATGGACCTGTCTGAAACTGTAAGACCGCCCCAATGAAATGTTTTCCTTTATAAGAGTTACCTTGGTCATGGTGTCCCTTTGCAGCAATGAAACCCTAACTAAGACAGCCATGCTAGGTGAAAAGAACAAAAATTTAACTCCGGAACATACTACAAAACTTTAGTATTCAAAGGAGTATGGGGTTGGCATAAACACAGACTCATTGACCAGTGGGACAGGAACTGAGGAGTGAGCTCATGGATTGTAGCAAATGATCTTCAACGAAAGTTATAAGACCACAGACCAAAGAAAGAGAAGTCTCTTCAATAAAAAAAATGCTGGAGAAATGGGGTATCCATTCATGGAAAAGTAAAAATAGACCACGTTCAGCATTTGCAAAATATCAAATAAAAATGAGTTCATAACTTACATAAAGACCTTAAATGATGGAATTATTTAAAGAAAAAGGGAAAGTACTTCAGGATATTGAAACGAGTGAGCATCTTTTGAACAAGAAGATTCCGAAGCACAGCAACTAAGAGTAATATCAGACAAATGAGTATTATCAAACTAAAAAGCTTCTACATATGTATATATGTGTATATGAACTGAAATTAGTGTTTCAAAAGAACAGCTGTACTTCTATGCCCATTGTAGCATTGTCGGAACTTGGTCTGAGAATTGTGTGGAGAATTTTGAGTGCTTGTGACAAAGCTCCATGAAAACAAGATGTCTTGTGACATCAATTTCTTCAAAACAAAGAATTGTTCTTGGAACAGTTTTCGTACCCCTCCCAGGTGTAGCAGAGAGGAGTGGCTTTACTTCAGGTGACTTATCATTGCCTGCTGATGTTCTTCAACTCAATGGTTAAACGATCCTTTCTATGCCGCCATGGAAAAACATGTTTGTTTGTTTGTTTGTTTGTAACGCCCCCTCCCCCATCAGCATGGCTGATGCTAAGACCGGCCTTGGAGAGCCACACGTGTTTTGATAATTAGCACCTGAACTTGCCTGGTGCTCAGTCTGCTCCTGTGTGTCTTCCTGGACCCTGGCTCTACCCTGCTCACCTCGGACATCCCACAATGCTTCAGGCTTCCCGACAAACTCCAGACGCCTGAGCAGAACCGACTAGGGGGCGGGGCCCGACTGGGGGGCGGGACCCTCCCGCCCCTCCCGCCCCTCCCGCCCCTCCCCCCTTTTCCCCCAAGAGAAATCCCTTCAATAAAGCAGCCGCTTTGAGCAGCCGTGTTGTCCTAGCGTCCATCTTTTCTCCTCCTACCCTAGTGTTTCGTTTCAGCCCCGGACCATCCTCAGAGAACCCAGTCTGCTATGTGGGGGTTTACTGCAGGCAGTGAACCCCAACATTTGTTTGTTTGTTTGCATTTGTGGCTTGTCTCTGTGATTGTATACAGCTTAACTAATGAGAACTTTACTGGGGTGACCTTTCTTCACCCTCAGAGTATAAACTGTCTGATGCTTTGAATAAATTGGCTTTTGCTTGAGACTTTAGTCCTCCCACTTCTCAGCTCCATTCTCCCAGGTCCTATCTCCTCTAGAGCGGTGACATGGCACTATTTACAATAGTCAAGAACAGAAACAAGGGAAGTGTCACTTAGCAAACAAGTGAATAAAAAGATGTGATATATTCACACCATGCATAATATATTTAATGAAGTATTATTCAGTCATAGGAGTGAAATTCTGTCATTTGGATGGCATGGGTGGACCTAGATCATTATATTAGGTATATGAAGCCAGACAAAGAGAGCCATGGGCCACATGTTCTCATTCACATGTGGACTGTAGTGACATTCTCATGGATTTTGATGTCATTATTTTAACTCGTCATCATTTTAACTTGTAGTGAAGTAGAGTGACAGAAGTGAGAGGCTGGGTGGGTGGGGAGGGGCTATCCACGGCTGGGTGACAGTGAGCTGGAGGGGACAGTGATGGGCTGAGCATTTGGAAACCGGGAACAAGCATGCAGGTTTTCAGTAATGATTAACATCTGAGATCATATCAACCTGATTGAAATAATCAACGTGTACTTTATATATTCATCAATTCTGTACCGCACGAGCATATTAAAATTTTATTATTATTTTTTAATGTGTCATTTAGCAAAAAAAGATTCCTGGCAGCTCAGAAACATAGTGTGACCCCACAGGAGTAAATTACCAGACCAATCCATTAACTAGATCCATCAATGAGACCAGCAAGTCAAAGAGAAGAAAATAGAGGGAGAACAAAAAAAATAAATGAAGGATGAAAGAAGAAGTGGAGAAATAAAGAATGAGAAATAGGGACTGGCGAGGGCTCAGCAGGTAAGAGCACTGACTGCTCTTCCGAAGATCCTGAGTTCAAATTCCAGCAACCACATGGTGCCTCACAGCCACCCATAATCAGATCTGACACCCTCTTCTGGTTAGTCTGAAGTCAGCTACAGTGTACTTATGTATAATAATAAGTAAATCTTTGGGCCAGATTGATTGGAGAGAGCAGGAACAACTGAAGCAAGTGGGGTTGACCAGAACGAGCAGAGGTCTTAAAAATTCAGTTCCCAACAACCACATGAAGGCTCACAACCATCTGTACAGCTACAGTGTACTCACATACACAAAATAAATAAATAAATCTTTTGAAAAAAAAAAAAGAATGAAGAAACAAATCAGAAAGTAAATGTCCATAACAGCCAAGAGCAGTTCTAGCAAGTGCTTGAAATAATGTAAAAATCGCTACATAAAGTTATGAGTGGAAGCTTTCCCCCTCTCCCACACTATGCCCAGTTCTCCGGCACTGCTGGCATCAGCTGCCGTTGGAGGGAAAAAAACAGTTAGAACCCAAGTGGCAGAGGCAATGTTTACAAATTATGATTTAGTGTATTTTAGAATCTAGAGTTGTTTCTAATTATCCTTGTAATAATTCTTTAAAATTTGGCCTTGTTGTTATTTTGACTTTTAAGTTAAGATTAAAAGTTCCCACAGAAACTAAATGAGGCACGGCACATTAGAAATGGATATAATTGGGGCTGGGAAGATGGTCAGTGGATAAGAGTGATGCTGTGCAAGCCAGAGTATGGAGTTCAAATCCCCAGAGCCTGAGTAAAAAGTCAGGCACGAGTCTTATAATCCTAGTGTAGGAGGGGACTGCCGAGAGAGGATTGTTAAGGCTTGCTGGCTGCCAGTCTATCTCCAGGTTCAGTAAGAGACCCAGGCTCAGGGGAAAGAGGCAGAGAGTGAGAGAGCAGGATACCTGATGTCCTCTGGT